>VWZZ01000781.1:133-12104 GCA_013399095.1 Psophia crepitans | reverse complement strand
TTCCCTCATCAAGGTCGCTGATGAAGATATTGAATAGTACTGGACCCAGCACCGACTCCTGAGGGACTCCACTAGTCACAGGCCTCCAACTAGATTCGGACCCACTGACTACAACCCTCTGACTTCTGCCCTCCAGCCAGCGCACAATCCACCTCACTACGTGATAATCCAGGCCACACCTCCTCAGCTTGCCCACAAGGAATATCCATGTCAACATGGGTTCAAAATCCAAATCTGCAGCAGAATATTCCTAGCAATTAGCTTTAGGAATTTGCTTTCACTGTCCTGTGCTGTAGGGTCTTTTCCTTGGAAATGTGAAAGAGGCAATGTAATTTTGAACCCTTATAGACTATCCCAGGAATTGAACCCAGTCTCTTGGAACTGATGTGTAATCCTCAGGGGTTGCTATTTTAAATTAAAGTGGTCTGGTTTTGGTTCATCAAACCCTGTCAGTACGTGAACTTTCAGAGCATGCCTAGAAAACACAATACTTACAGTTTTATGTGCAGGGACACTCACTTGGTCAATCCCAAGCATTTCTAGGTGCTGTCTACCAGTCATTGACACCTCTGGGTATCAGCAAGCAGCCAACTTTTATGAAACCAAATACAAGGGTCTGGATCACCCAACTCTTGTTTTCTTGTTGTAGACCCAGAAAAGGGAAAAAAAAGAAAAAAAAAGTGTTCTGCACGAATATTTGGGACTGATGTCCCAAATATACGGGAACAGTCCCTATGTTAGAAGGTTTCAGGCCATCTTCTCATCTGTGGGATCTGAATACCAACTAGAAGTTACTAAGGTGCATATAGACTTTCAGATTTCCAGCCAAAATTCAATGACCAGTTTAGAGTTCTGTACTCGTGTGACAAGACTACCCTTTTAGCTGAAGTAGTCTCCTCTTTCCCTGGTGTATAGTCATCTGATAAACGTGATCTGAACAATCGAGTCTTTTGTGCCTTGAATTTTAATTATATTCAATCAAATCCCAGCTTCGGAGTGCATATATCATTTGAAGTAATAAGATTATCATGGGAATTCTGCAGATACATGGATTGTAAATTTAGAGGTAATTATGTTTTTATTATTAGATTCTGTTCCCAAAGCACGGTATTACATTAACAGAATTTCTGTAGAGATTGAAGAAGGGTGCACTTTTCTCTCAGGTTGACTTCCAGTAAATTGTCTGTTTGTAGTTACTGCTGGGTTTTATGTCATTTTGCAATTTTAGTCCTCTTAAGTACCTAAGACAATAATGAAAGAAAGAAATCTTTGTCTATGTATACAGTGCAAACCCTGTCCCTTGTCCTGTCATACGCATGTTATATTTCTTTAGGGTCATAGAGTTATAGCTACTATTACCAGAGAAACAGATAAATATTGCAATGTTGGCAATAGAGAACATTGATGATATCTCATTTACTAAGTGGATATGGCTATTTAAAAGATATTAATATTTTGATAGAAGATCTTGCGGGGTATTAATCAAACAAAATGCTCTTGTCTCTGCCTAGTGCACACTGAAATGCAGTAGCTACATAATAGACTCTATATCTCACTAGTATGCAGCACATTCAGAGCCTCCTTTTCCTGGGAGACTATCTATTGTTCAGGAAAATCACATGTAATTGTTAAAAAAAATACTAAAAGTTTATTGAGCATAAAATAATAATAATAAAATCAATACTATAAAAATATTTGAGATAGTAGAAAGACATTAGTCCTAACAACCATAGAAAATGTTGTTATAGAATCAGCTAGAAGGTTATGGACTATTGTTCTATTTTCCTGCTTAATAAGACTTTACAAAAGTGGCATATGAGTATGATTTAATTTTCAAACACATCTTTCTGTGTGAGACAAAATTCAGTGTACCACTGTTCAATAAGCAAATCAAAGTTAAAAAGACACCAGAGAACTGAGTTAACAAATTAAAATTAGAGGAAACAAGGAGCATGATAATACACTTTTACATGAGTTTTATGCCAGTGTCACTCTTTCTGTACCAAAGTGAACTGGATCTAATGCATGTCAATTATGACAAAAATAGAACCAAGGCAACCCCTTTATAAATGTAAACATTGATTCACACTGTCTATTTCTTTTAATCAGAAATAAACCATCTTTTTCAGTTATGAATTCTCTTGATTTTTATATATCATTTTTGGTGGTCAATTTCTTACAAAGATAACGAACATAGCTTTCTAATATATTACATGGACATCCAACAGCAATCCCTTTACTGTAGTTAGGTCTTTCTAGTGAATGTCACATTTTTTAGCATAATTGTTGATTGGAGGAGAAAATGGTATCTCACTTCCTCTCTAGAAAAACATCCAGGTTGGTGATTGGTACATGCATCCTGTTGGCAAGAGAAATAGATTCAGCTTCTCAACAGAGAGAGTCAACTATTGAACCCAGCCACTGTACACGCCAAGTGACTGTTATTCATTTGGCATAGGGATAAAAGCACCACAAGATCCTGTATTTTTAGAAAGGGCATGCTTATGTTATCATAGTATTAGGAATCAACTAAATTGTACTAGGAGATAATCTGTTAAAACATCAAGCTTGCCATGAAAAAACCCACAACCTTCTGCCCATGACAACAGCCAACCACTTCTCCTCTTGCCCCAAAATCATGTTAACAGTCAATATCAGCCCCACATTTGCTGTGGTTGTGTTAGTACAGAGATCTCAACTAATATGCCCACTCCACCCTTGTTCAATAACTGGCATCACTTGCAAGTTTCCTTGACACCACAATGACTTCAAATTGATGTTTTATGTTTGTCTGACCAGAAGACAAGCCCAGTTATAGAATGGGAAAGGAGTTTCTTTAGTGCTTTATCCTCTTGTATGTTGTAGATCAAGTAGGTACTTCAGATATGAATGCTATATTAGTGACTCATAATACTAATAAATTCAGTATGTACAGAAATTTCATGGTCATTGAATTGTGACTATTTACAGAGGAGACCTGTGGCAACAGCATGTAGTCCAGACGTGGTCCACCTAAAACTATTCTGAGATGTGGTTTGGTGGTTCAAACACTCCAGGAACACCCATATACTCATAAAGTCAGCAAAGCTGTAGAAACTTGGAGAAATCAGACTATTTCTCTGAGCAATTAACTGTATAACTGAGAGTTGCATCATCAATAATGAATGGTATGACATTAAACAAAGCATTCATGATGGCTGTATAACTTGTCTTTATTCAATTATCACTTTGTTTTTAGTATTTGCTACCTGTAAATTATTTGGGCAGAGAAAGGAAGAGGTATTTGGGAGCACAAAATAAGTACTATGTCTCTTTTCCCTGTTTTCAGCTCTCTAGTCGTATCTTTTCTCATTTTCCTTCCACCTCTTTCATGCTGATAAGTCAGTGAAAGACCTTCCTTTCTGGATAATGGGTTTGAGTATCAACAACAAATGTTTAGTGTTTGGGAAGCTAGCACCAAATGACCAGCTTCTGCAAGAAGAAAGGAGAGGCACACAGGTGGAAGCAGCTAAACAGATAGTATCAAAATTGTAAGGGAAAGAGCCATTTCACCTAACTTTAGATGTTTAGATTGTGGACGTCTGTACCTAAGAGAGTCTTTTTAGGTTCATTGGAAAAGGCAGGTTAATCTGATCTCTAACAGTCACTCACTTACTAGTGCTTCGTTTCAGAAGTGATAGTCCCCCATGGATTAGGAAAGGAGCTTTGGGGGACTAGCTGAAACACAGATGTCTCCCAACAGCCAGGAAGATCCCAACAAAATTTTGTTGTCCTTGTGGCTTTTCCGAACTCAGAACAAAAGGCTCACAACACATCTGGAAGGCCATGGTGCTGCATGTACAGTGGCCAGAAAGAAACTATAGCTCACATGAGTCCATTTTTCCAATGAGTACCACTACTGTTATTATTCATGCATTAGAAAAATCCCAAGATCACTCCTCTAATTTTTTCAGGCCAGTACAGCACCCTTTGATGCTTTAGTTCATAATCTTTCTAAGAATCTGCCCCTAGAGTTTCATATCTCCCTTAATTTTTTATTGTCAGTCAGAATTACAACATCCATTTATGTTTAGTTTGAAATTCTCTTGTTTTAAAATCTATTCTAAAGAAAATAATCTTAGAGCAATAGGTTCCCTCCTAAAGAGTACACTGTGGTACTCTTCTGAATTTTGTTTTGGAATTAATTCTTTCTCTCCTTAGGAAAAAGAAAGGAGTTAGTAATCATGCCAAGCTGGCTGATCACTATTTGACAGAGAAGCTACTTCTAATTATCTTCCCTTTCATTAGCAAAGTGGGATGGTAAGGGTTTTTTTTTATTTCAGGGCACCGTTTTCCCTTACCGTTTCTGTACTGCCATTTGTTCAGCTACATTTAGGGGGAAAAAAGCTTTTGTTAAATCCTGATGAACATATAAGCGCACTATGGGGGACATATCTGTAAAGAATAATCCTTCCTTCACTGCGCAATAGACTTCAGGGTATGGTAGACTTTACCCTGTGTTATTTCATGTGGCTGTGTCTTTTCAGACTCACACGTAACTTTACTTCACAAAGATGTTAATCCAAGAGATTTGTGCATGTTTCTTGCAGCGCACATGCACAATGAATTCTTGACCCTTACCTTTGCACAACGAAGCCAACAGCAGAACTCCATCAGTCTGCGTAAGGCTGTGATGGTACTTTCGGTATTTGCAGTCTACCCTCCAGATTTGCCCTTGCTGAGGACAAGCACTGGATCTTACTTTGTATACGGCAGTTTTTTCCTTTTAAAAGCAGCTGCCACTTGTGCTGTTCCATGTAACCAAGGGAATTGCCCTCAGTCCTGACAAAAGGGGTAGCCAGTAGTTCCCGTGCAGAGCTGCTCTCGCTGCAGCACAATTGCCACTGCTGTGACCAATGTAGTAACCGCTTGGGTGGTAGGGAACAACATACCCCAAAGAGCAACATCTTCCTCAGGGACACATTGAAGGGATTCTTCCAGGAACTAGGACCCCCAAGTACCAAGAAAGTATCTATGTCATTCTGGCACTAGTTTGGTGCAACTTGTGCTCCTGACTGCATACTGATGAATGTGCAGCACAGTCATATAGGGGCATAAGCATACTTTTCACACTTCTTTATGTTTGCCATCTGTACACGTTTAATCTCATGTTGGGTACGATCACCTAAAATATTAGCTGATTTCAAATTCCCCAGTAGTTTCTGGAAACCAAATGTAAGTGCTGTTACAGTATTTGAGGCAGAGAGGTTGGTGTTCCTCCTTCATTTAATTAGTTTTTCTCTTCTGTATTCTTAGCACAGTGATTTCTTCATCAAGCTTTACTGCCTCCATGTTAATGGGCTCTCTAAAATAACAGTTGTTCTTCATCATCATTGGACAGTTTTAAGTGTAAGATATTATGAAGGTAATCTTCAATTTCTGAGGCTTTTGATGTGCTTACTCCTTTTTAATACCTCTGCTCATGCTTAGGGTGTTCTTAATATTTAAAACAAGTTACTTCAGGTTTGGAATTGAAGATGAAGCTCTGATACTTTTCAAAATCTAAAATATAATTTTCTCTTGAACTGCCAATTATATTAAGAATATAAGAGTTTTAATCTCTTAAATTTTGATGTAGATTTTTTTGTGGAAAAAACCCCACTTGTCTAACAGACTAGAAATATAAGGAAAATTTATAGCCAGAGAGCATCCAGCATAGATATCTTCTCATTTGGACTAAATTTCTTATATGACCTGTTTTCATTTGTGCAGGGCTCTGATCAGTCTAAA
The DNA here is from genome assembly GCA_013399095.1 of Psophia crepitans. NCBI lineage: Eukaryota > Metazoa > Chordata > Aves > Gruiformes > Psophiidae > Psophia > Psophia crepitans. The sequence continues at coordinate 6,335 of VWZZ01000781.1, read as the reverse complement.
CGTGCCGTAGGAAAAAACCTAAATGGAAACTGTGCATTGAATCTTGGACTGAAACTGTCATGTTAAAGCAGGCTCAATAATATATTTTTAAACAGTATTTCTGTACAGATTCTGATTGTAATTTTAGGGGAATCCAGTGCCTCACTATACTATGAATATTTTCTACAATAATACATATTACATCTACTCTTCCATTTCATTATTTCAAAGGACACATTGTTATAAACCAGTGACAAGAAATTTTATGGAGGCATTCTGAACTCTTTCACTTCAGCCAATGACTTCTTAACCACTAAGTTTCATGAGAAGAAAGACTGCCTAGGAAGTGTTTTTTAACCTGAATTTTAGGTCCTTAATTTAAGTATGGAAAAACTTATGTTAAAAATAAAAAATGTTGTGTGAAGTTGTACATGAGACATATAACAGAAGGATTTAGGATACTGAGCTAAAATACTGTGGTAGGTTGACTCTGGCTGGAAGTCAGGTGCCCACCAAAACCACTCTATCAACTGGACAGGGGAGAGAAAATGTAATGAGAGGCTCATGAGTTGAGATAATGACAATGAAAGATCATTCACTGATTATTGTCACAGGCAAAACAGACTCAATTTAGAAAAAAATTAATCTAATTTATTACTCAGAAAACAGAGTAATGAGAAATAAAATCAAACTTTAAAAAACTTCTCCCCACCTCTCCCTTCTTCCCAGGCTCAACTTTACTCACAAATTCTACCTACTCCCCATGGAGTGGCACAGTGGGATGGGGATGGGGGTTGCAGTCAGTTCATCATGCATTGTCTCTGCCGCTCCTTCTGCCTCAGCAGGAGGACTCCTCACACTCCTCCTCTGTTCCAGGGTGGGGTCCCTCCCACTTCAGACAGTCCTCCATGAACTTCTCCAACATGAGTCCTTCACATGAGCTATAGTTCTTAACTAACTGCTCCAGCGTGGGTCTCTTCCATGGTGAAGACCTTCAGGAGCAGACTGCTTCAGCATAGGTCCCCCACCGGGTCACGAGTCCTGCCAGCGAACCAGCTCTGACATGGGCTCCTCCCTCCATGAGTGCACAGGTCCTGCCAGGAGCTTGCTCCAGTGCAGGCTTCCCACAGGGTCACAGCCTCCATCTTCTCTGTCGAGGGGTTGTCCATGGGCTGCAAGTGGAACCTCTACTCCCCATCATCCTCCATGGACTTCCCTGGTGGTCTAGTGGTTAGGATTCGGCGCTCTCACCGCCGCGGCCCGGGTTCGTTTCCCGGTCAGGGAANTCTCTGCTCTGGCGCCTGGAACACCCCCTCCCTGTCATTCTCCACTAACCTTCGTGTCTGCAAAGTTTCTTACACCTTCTCACTTCCCTCTGGCTGCAAAAGCTTCCTTCTTAGCTTCCCACAGGCACTACCACTGTCACTGATTGGCTCAGCCTTGGCCAGCAGAAGGTCCATCTTGGAGTTGGTTGGCATTGGCTCTATCAGACACAGAGGAAGCTTCTAGCAACTTCCCAGAGAAACCACCCCTATAGCACCTCCCAATACCAAAAACCTTGCCATGCAAACCTAATACAAATGCTTAACTGCAATAGGTAAAGTTTATGAAGTGCATGGTCCCTCATTTCTTTCGAAATGGTACAAGCTGAACAATGCTACAAACATGTTTAAAATTAGCTACTTACCCTACTGTCCTATTGAATAAATACTTCTTCATATTTCCTGGGACTGTTTCCACTCATGAGATATAGTTCAGTGTACAGACTGAGTATTCAAAAAAATATCTGTGAGCAGAAAGGCAGGGTATGTTATTTAGTTCTTGTCCCTCATTTCTAATAACTATGCTCTTCAAAGCAAAGGACAAGGACACTATGGCTGATATTCTGTGTATGGGAAAACACTTTTAAAAGTAAATAAAGTCTCCACTGATGACAGATAGCACCTTTTCTGACTATGACAGATAGCCATTCAGTGAATTTTCTATATATCCACTGCACAAACTCTATTTCATCAGCCTGATAAGGAAAAGTGATAGCAGATAGAAATCTGTGTCAACACAAAGTAAATTAAAAACGGGGGTCTTTCGCCTGATAGTATCTTTTTATATAATGTAATTTCTTTAGCTAATGTTCTGTGTTTTACTTCAAAAGGTTATAGAAAAAGTGTGACTGATGGATTATAAGAAAAGATGCTCAGAAGGGCATAACATCAAGTGTAACAAAAACTAGTTGTTCTACTACGTGTTATAAAACCCTATTTGTTCTCACTTTATAAAAGCCATGGATTCCCTCTTGCTCTAGAAAAACCTAGATATTAAAGGGACAAAATACATTCAGATTTATGAGGGTTGACATTGCCTATTTCCTGTGAAGTATGATGGCCAAATGACAACACTGTTTCCATACTTCATGCTCTTCAAGCTTTCTTTCATGGTTGTTTTAGATGTGATTTGATTCGCCCCTTGTATTTCAATATTCAAGGAACCCAGGAGAGCAAAATGGAAAGTTTGAAACAGTGCATAGGAAATTCCATGTAAAATTCCTATAAACATTGGTTGGATATGTTTATCTAATTCACCACGGTTTGTATTGAAAATTCACTCAAAACCTCTAACAATGGAGCTTTCGTAGAATACTGATTCATTCTAAAAGATTTTCAGGGACATCTGGTATTTCACAAAATAAAGAAAAGGGGAAAAGTGACAATTGTGCTATTGAATATTTCAAAGGAGACAGAAACATACTGATTTGTCACAAACAGTAAGGCCTATCACCATTTACCACCAAGCTTTGGAACGATGTTTAAAGAGAACAATATACATAATACACATTCTATTTGTAAAATCAAGTCTTCTATGGTAATGGTAATCACCATGGTCTTTAACCTTGAATCAGCTGACAAAATACAATTATAAATGCATATTCTCTCTGAGAATAGGAGAGGAAATATAAGTAAACAGCACACAAGAACATTAAAATTACTTTTAAAAATAGAGTCCATTATAATAATTTGATGATCAACAACTAGTTCAGCCATCATTTGTATGCTATTATTTTTTACTAAATGAAACTATTCACAAATAGCCAGACTGCACACTTACTTGCCAAAGCTAGCACATAAAATTTATAAAATAAATATTAATGAAAAGAGGAGAATTCAACAATGCAACTCTACATCATGCTGTGATTATTTTTTTTTTGCACAGCAGGATGTATTAAAGGCCATTAGTGCATAATCTCTTTATTGTGCATTTAATGGTTTTGAAGAATATGAGACTGATAATTCTGAAAAGGTCTTTCTTTTACCCAGCATTAAGATTGATCCACAATACCTTGTTCATGTGATTTCCAGTTTTTCCTGATAACTTTACCTGTGACATGATATTTTCATTCAACTCTTGACCCAAAAAAAAATGGTCTTAAAACTTGAAAAATAAAGCAAGCTTTACACTTCTATTTCAGGAAAGCACTCAAGCACATATTTAAGCATAATTATGTATTTGATTCCTACTGACTTTACTACAGTTAGTTGAATATAAGGAGTTTTCTGCACTACTAATGAATATTTGCAAGCCAAGTTTCTGATCCACAGTCTAATGAATTCAGAGAGAATCTCTGTGCAAAGCAGAGGTAAAATGAGTCATGGTGAAAGCTATAAAAGTACCTTTATAGAAATATGCTATTGAAAGGGTTATTGTAGATATGGGATCCACCAAATGACTGACCAAAAAAAAAACCCAACCAAAAACCTATAGAATATAATAGAAGACCCTATCAATGCCAGTAACATTTCTACAGAAAATTTATCATAAAATAATCATTTATTTGGTGGAGTTTATAATGGTAATTTTTTAGGAGACAACTAAGATCCAATCTTAATAAGAAACAATAAGAAATACAAATTACAAAGATATGAACAGGCACATCCTGTTTGCAGAAATTGCAGACAAAGAATAAAACAAGTGAAAAATAGAACTGAGTTTTTGATTATTTATGAAAGTAGGCAACAAAACATCTGGTCTTTTTATTTATTATTCAGAATAAAACCCAGAAACACAGGACAAAATCTAACAAAATTACATGCACAGGAGTTTGGAAAGTTGTGAGTATCCAGAGCAAAACTTTTCAGCACCTTCAAATGCCTGTCAGTCTTAGAAATTCAAACTGTTTCTTGTATCCCATTATACTAAAAATTATCTTTATGTGAAAAAGGAACTGGAAAGTATTGAGCTCTGCCTAGAGGTGGATGAGGAAAGAGTTCAGAGCTTATGGATAAAAATTAAGGGACAGGATAATGGGTGACACTGTGGTGGATGTTTAGTACAGGCCACCTGATCAGGAAGAGGAAGTTGATGAGACCTTCTACAGACAGCTGGGAGGATCACAGGCCCTCGTCCTCATGAGGGACTTAAACCACCCTGACATTTGCTGGAAAAGCACCATGGCCCAGCATACACAGTCCAGGAGGTTCCTGCAGAATATTGATCACAACTTTTTGACTCAGGTGGTAACAGAGCCCATGAAAAGAGGGGTGCTGCTGGACCTTGTATTAACATACAAAGAACGGCTTGTTGAAGATGTGAAGGCTGGGGGCAGCCTTGGCTGCAGTGACCATGAGATGGTGGAGTTCAGGATCCTATGTGGAACGAACAGGGCAGTAAGTAGGATTACAACCCTGGACTTCAGGAGAGCTAACTTCGGCCTTTTCAAAGAGCTGCTTGAGAGAATCCCCTAGGTTAAGGCTCTAGAAAGTAAGGGGAACCAAGAGAGCTGGTCATCACTCAAACACTGCTTCCTCTGAGCTCAAGATCTGTGCATCCCAAAGAGTAGAAAAATCAAGCAAAGGAGGAAGGAGACCTGCATGAATGAGCAAGGAGCTGCTAGAAAAACTCGACATGAAGCAGGAAGTTTACACTATGTGGAAACAGGGAGTGGCCACTTGGGAAGAATATGGGGATGTAGTTAGAAACTGTAAGGATGCAACAAAAAAGGCTAAGGCCCACTTGAAATTAAAACTGGCAGGGGATGTCAGGGACAAGAAGGGCTTTTTCAAGTACATCTGCAGCAAAAGGAAGATTAAGAAAAATGTGGGCCCACTGCTGAATGAGGTGAGTGCCCTAGTGCTGGAAGATACATAGAAGGCAGAGCTACTGCATGCCTTCTTTACTGTTTAGGCTGGCCCTCGGGAAACCCAAACCCTGGAGGTAGGAAAGTCTGGAGAAAGGAAGACCTTCCCTTGATTGAGGAGGATTGGGTTAGACATGATTTAGGCAATATTAACATCCACAGATCCATAGGCCCTGAAGGGATGCACCCACGAGTGCTGAGGGAACTAGCAGATGTTATTGCTAGGTTACTCTCAATCGTCTTTGAAAGGTCATGGAAAACAGGAAAGGTGCCTGAGGACTGGAGGAAAGCAAATGTCACTCCGGTCTTCAAAAAGGGGAAGAAGGAGGACCTGGGAAACTACAGGCCAGTCAGCCTCACCTTCATCCCTGGTAAGGTGATGGAACAGCTCTTTCTGGGGCTTATCAGTAAACATGTAGAAGGGAAGAAGCTTATTTGGAATGATTAACATGGATTCACTAAGGGGAAATCATGCCTGAACAACCTGATGGCCTTCCATGATGGCATGACCAGCAGGGTGGATGAAGAGAGAGCAGTGGGTGTTGTATACTTTGACTTCAGCAAGGATTTTGATAGTATCTCTCATAACATCCTTGTTAGCAAGCTTAGTAAGTGTGGGTTGGATGAAGTGGACAGTGAGGTGGGTAGAGAACTGACTGAATGGCAGAGCCCAGAGGTTTGTGACAAGCAACACAGAGTCTAGTTGGAGGTCTGTATCTAGTGGTGTGCCCCAAGGATCAGTGCTTGGTCTGGTCTTATCCAACATATTCATCAATGACCCGGAGGAGGAGACAGAGTGTTCCCTCAGGAAGTTTGTTGATGACACCAAGCTGGGAGGAGTGGCTGACACACCAGAAGACTGTGCTGCCATTCAGTGAGATTTTGACAGGCTGGAGAATTGGGCAGAGAGGAACCTTAAGAAATTCAATAAGTGCAGGTATAGGGTCCTGCACCTAGGGAAGAACAACCCCAGGCTACAGTACAGGTTAGGGGTTGACCTTCTGGGATGCAGTGCTGTGGAGAAGGACCTGGGGGTCCTGGCTGACAACAAGCTCTCCATGACCAGCAGTGTGTCCTTGTGGCCAAGAAGGCCAA
>VWZZ01000773.1:6536-25214 GCA_013399095.1 Psophia crepitans | reverse complement strand
GCCTCCTCTGCTCCAGAAATCGCTTTCTGTAGCGTTTCCAGCAGTAGAACTGAAATTCCTCCTGGAGGAGGCAGGGAGAGCTGGCCCGAGGTCTGCGCAGCCAGCCCGGGAGCAGCATTAAATAACCGAATGGACCGAGTATTGCAGCACAGCCCTTTCCCCGCGGGGTTCACGACCCTCGTGTAAGGCTTTTGGGGTGCGTGGCCTCCTCGACGGGTTGATGGGTGGGCAGGAAACGTTCTCCAGGCCGTCTCTGAAGGTGCTGACCTTGGGTCAGGCGTGACCCGCAGCGCTGGCTCGTGGTGACAGGACACTTGGGCAGCCCGAGAGACAGCCAGGCTGTAGCGGAGGCCAAAGCTACCTCCCCTTTGGAGCGGAGGATGGCTTCGGAGGCAGGGCAGCCTCAGCGCCCGGCTGCCTCCCTTGCGTCCTCCCTAGAGCTCGTGTGCCTGGGAGGAGCTTTGCCGCACGTGGGGCGGTGAAGCAGTTTTATACAGCGCCTTCGTTCCCCAAAAATGACTAAAGGGGCCTCAAACGGCAGCAAGGCGAGTTACCTGTAACGACATAACGTTTTGCTGACGGGCTCGTGGTGTATTCGGTCCTTGCGAGGAGTCCTTGGGACCTCCCCGCGCTGGGGTGCGGCGGTGGGCAGTGGTGTCTTAGCAGGTTGGGAGCGGAGAAGCACCGTATCGCCGCCCGGGTCTTCCCTCTGCTCAGGGACTTCAGCAGTCACTTCTCGTGCTCTGGCGTCGTGCGATGCCACCGTGCTAATTAGGCGCTGTTTTATCAAAGGTTACTTCAAGGTGCCTGATGCAGCAGCTCCTGTGGCTCAGGGATGACTTTGCTGCTTCCAGTTCCAGAAGTCCCCTCCTGCTGGGGAGGGCTGGGTTGTTTGAACGGCGCTTTTTCCTCCTGTGGAGCACGGTGCTGGCGCTGGAGGGGTGCTGGGCAGGCGTGCTTGGTGCTGGGAGGCTGTGTGTCGATGGGACGGTCCGTGCTGAGCCCGCTCTCCTCCGTGAGGATGCATGGTTCGGGATGCCCGTGCTCTCACGAGCAGGTTAGACCCAGTTTAGCTAAGCTGGGCTCACTGGGAAGCGAACGTTTGGCCTCAGCAGACGTGCTTTCCTTTTCCTCTCCTCCCTGTCGCCCGGTTCTCTCCGTTCGGAGATGCGCACTCGCTTTTCTGCCGTGGTCTTTGCGAGGCTTCACGCCGTGCTAGCGAGTGCTGCCTGCTGCGTTGTACCCGTCTTCATTAGTTAACTGGGCTGACGACCTTTCCTTGGCTCTGCCAAGAGCTGGAGGCTGTCCCTTCCCACCGCGCGACCCCAGTTAGTACAGGATGGAGCTGGCGTTCACCGTGAGTCGCTGCCGCCGTCGCTGGGGGGTGACGAGGTGGGCTCAGGGCAGCTTTTGGGTCAGTTCACGGCTCTGCTGGCTTTTGGTCTGTTGTTCCTGACTTGCAAGTCTCCCTGCGGGCTGGTGGGGAAGGGTGCTCCCTTGGTCCGCAGCGGGTGTTATCTACTCCGGCTCTCTCTTTTAAACACCCCCAGGAAGCAGGATTCCTGGTATTTGGAGGTGCTGTCCAAGCTCCCCACCGCGCTGCCGGCGCACCAAGCTCCTGCCTGCGGCAGCGGTTAGGAAGGAAACCAGCCCCGGTACCCGAATCGGTCGCTGGGCTCTGCTGGGCTGCTGAGAAGCTAAACGTGGAGACACCCATGTGCGGCGTCCCACCCAGGGCCTGCGTGTTGATGTTTAAAGGTTGTATCAGTGAAACTGCTCTTTTTTTGGAGGTGGTTTGTACTGCAGAGGTAACTGGGGGGGGAAGGGGACAGGGTTAGGCACCGGTTCTGCGGGCGGATGGGTGCAGGGACGCCTGAGCTGCAGCCGGCATCTCCTGCAGATCGCTTGCCAGGTTGGTACCCAGGCCCTGCAGCTTAGCTGTGCTGGTGACCGGCGGTTTTTAAGGGCTCTCCCCGTTGCTTGATGCATACGGTAGCACGTGCCAGCCTGGGTGGCCGGGTGAGACTGCTGGAGCTCGAGGGGTTTCCCTGTCTGTGTGCACGAATCCATGCAGAATCTGTCCGCAGCGTTCCTGAACGACAACGTCCACCGTTGGCTCGGAAAGGGTGGTCGGGCCTTGGAACGGGTTGCCCAGGGAGGTGGTGGAGTCACCACCCCTGAGGGTGTTTAAGGAAAGGTTAGATGTGGTACTTAGGGACGTGGTTTAGTGGGGAATAGGTGGTGGGGGGATGGTTGGACTAGATGATCCTTGAGGTCTCTTCCAACCTTAATGATTCTATTCTATTCTATTCTATTCTATCCTATTCTATCCTATCCTATCCTATCCTATTCTTTCTCCAGCTCTGCGGAGCTGCGCTGACCCCACGCAGCAGCATTCAGGTACCGGTCAGGTGTAATTACTTCTCCGCGGGTTTCGGCGTCGTTCGGAGGTGGCTGCGGAACCTGAGGGCGGGAGAAGGGTGGCAGTGTGCTGTTTTGGTGGACATTGAGCGGGGAGGTGGAGGATTCAGTCCAAGTGAATCGTTTCTTGCTGCTGACGTGAGCTTGCTAGAAATGAGGAATCTCAGAAGTCGATGGCTGCAAATTGTTGGCATAAAAAGTAGCTGTTTTGGTAGCAGCAAAACGCCAGCAGCGCTCCTTCCCGGCTGGCTTAGCGGGTGGGAGCAGAGCTGTTACTGTAGTATAAAGTTAGCTGGTATTAGTCCAGAAGTGTAATTGTGTGTGTGTGTGGCTGATAATTGGCAAAATGTTCTTTGGGGAGAAAAAAAATCCGATTCTTCGGGGAGATAAAATCCAACCCTCAAATAGGTGTGAGGGGCTTAAAATGAAAACACTTCCAGACGTTTTAATGGGGTTTTATGTATCAGGAGGATGAGTATTCTCAGTGGGTTTATTTGCACGCTCATAGTGTTAAACGTTTGTTCGCGGCTCCGTGACCCGGTGCCGTGTGCGGACACAAACACGAGGAGCGTTTGTGAGAAGATGAGGGTGCACCCATCTGCCCCGCGCTCCCGGGGCTCTTCCGTGCGCGATACGAGACCCGGAGCTGGGGTTTCTTCTCCCCGTAGGGCGCCTGAGTTGCGTGCGCTGAGTGCAGCCCGTCCTGAAGGGCGGCCGTCCTTGCTCGGAGCTGGTTTTAGCTGCGGCTTTGCCCAGGTTCCGCAGGAGGCTGCGAGCAGAGCCGGGGTCTGAAGGGCATGACAGGCTTAAGGTTTGGGGTCAGCAGCTTGCTGGGGGGGCGTCGGAGAGCGAGGAGGATGCGCGAGAGCAGCGGTGCCAGCCCTGCGGCAACCCGTTCTGGGCGGCGAGTAGAGCTGGGCTCCGAGCTCCCGTAGATCTCGGTGTGCAGTTCCTCGCCTGGATGCAGCGGGACCAGTTTCTCTGACCGGTGCAGCCAAGCTGTGCTGTTCAGCTTGGAGTGACCTTGCCCGTCCCGGTACAGCCCTGCAGACCGAGAGCCGCTGCGCCGTGCTGGGGTGGGCATCGCGCGACGCTGGAAAGACCTTTGTGAAAGCTGCGGCGCAGGAGGGCTGTGCTCGTGCTCCGCTGTGTCCCTGTGCTCCCCCCTAGGCGGGAGTGAGTTTCTGGCACCAGGGGCGTGTTTCTCTACTCACATCAACCGCGGATTCGAGTCCTGGGGGTGCCACACGCCGTGCCTCAGTTTACCAGTGTGGTCTCTGCCTAGATCTGGATTAAGCCCTTCGGCGTCGCAGTAGGGAAGGTGCTGGGAGGAGTGGGTTTGTGTGGGGAGGGCGCAGGGCTGGCTGCGGCGTTGTTATAAAACTGCTGGTGTGGAAAGCGAGCTTCACGGGGACCGCTCGTGGGCCTGGGTCCTCGTCGGAGGTGTGTGTGTTTCAGCCGTTGCCCTCCATCTCGAGGGCTCTGGGGTTAAGCTCGCCAACCCTTCGCCTGCCCTTGGACGCCCTTTGGGGGGATGGCGGCCTCCAAACGCGGCAGGAGGGCGCGCGGTGCGCTCGCTCCGGGCGCAGCCCCTGACGGCACGGGGCCCCAACCTGTTTGGCAGTGCCCCATCCACGGAAACAGCGTGACGTCTGTTGTGAAACAGCTCCTTGGCTCCGGTTACCATACTTGCTTGGGGTTTTTCTTTCCAAAGACTTTATTAATTACCTAGTTAGAGATTTGCTTAGTAGCAGGACGGAGACCTAGCTTTACTGGTTGCCTGCCCTACTTAAGCCGAGGCGCTGCTCTAGGAGTCGAATAAACGCGCCGCACGGAGCCGTCTCGGGCTCTGTAAAGGTCCACGAAGGCTCTCCTGGTTCGAGAGCTGCAAACAGTGTTTCCTGCTGGTGGGGTGCCCCAGGTCTCCCCATCTCTACTGACCATTTTTTTCTTCTGTTCCAACAGGAAACACAGACTGACAAGAACTCAAAGTGCCTTTTCCCCGGTTGTGTTCAGCCCCCTCTTCACAGGTAAGGGTTTGAAAGATGTACAGCACAGCGTTCCGTTCTCTAGAGAAGAGCGGCGCATCCTCGAGAGCAGATGCTGAGCGTTGCCTCCACGTGCAAACCAGGATCTCTGCGAAGAGTCCCTCTGTCCCGCTTGGCCGCAAACCCTGCGCAGGAGGAGCCGTAAAGACCATGGCTATTGCACGTTGGCATTTGGCAGTTCCTCCTGTTGAAACGCAAGCTCCCGCTGCGCTCTTGGAGGCGGAGGTCCGTCCTTCACGCAGGGCTGTTTGCATCCCAGCGGTTCGGACGATCCCCCGTAGATCACGTGCAGTTCGGGGCTCCCCTCCCGCGGTTTGTGAGGAGCCCAGACCGAGCCGCTCCCCACCTGCGTCGCGCACCGACGTCAGCGGCTCCGTTGCGTGACAGCTACGGGAACTGAAACCGCTTTTGTGGAGCACGACCTCCTTCTGTGTGTTTCCCCCCGCGTTCTGCTGGCTTCTGACCTTCCCTTTTCTGCCGGGGAGCTGGGGGGGAAGTTGGCCGGGGGAAGTCCTGCTCTGCTGGTGGCTGAAAGCTGTGGTGCTGCAACGCTGCTGGTCATGGCCACGTGCCTCCTGCGGCGTGGGCTCGTAGCTGAAACAGTCCTAGCCACGGGGCTTGGGAGAATCCCGACCCCGGGCTCGTGTGAGTAGGCATCTGAGGTCTCAAGCGAGTATTTAGCGGCTGCGTGGGGTCTTAGGTGGCTTGTTATGAAGGTCAGGCTGAAAATGAATTCCTGCTGAGGGTCTCGCTGCAGAGCAAAGGAATCAATATGACTGCGGAGTGATAACCACCTCAGGAAAAGGCGGCGGGTAGAGCTGGAAGCCTCTCGCTGCTGGTGCGGGCGTCCGACAGCGGCTGGCGAGCTCAGCGCAGGAGCCGGTGCGTGCCCGGGGTTTGAGTAGGGCGAAGCCGTCTTCGGAGAGCAGTGCTGAGCTCGGAGCCGGTTGAAACGTCAGAGAAGTGACCTTGAAGGCAGAGCATTCGTTGTGACTTCCCTGAAACTAGGAACTGGGAGCTGCCGCTCCGCTCCAGCGGCTCCTTGTAGCTCATTCGGATCTTGCAGAAGCGGGGTCACTCGGGGGTAACTCGGCTGCGGCCGTGCTTGTTCTCCTCCCCGTTCCCACATCCCTTCAGCCGAGGCCCCGATAGCGGGGCAGCGTGCCGAGAGCGTGCTCCTCGTGCGACGCGACTGCCTTCCTCCGAGTGCCTCGGTGCGTTTCCTCGGCGAATCGAGGCTGGGAAAGCCAAAGCTGCTGCTGCTGCCGCTCTGTCGGCTGTGGCTGGGGAAGTCGTGGTGTCAAATCTGTGTGTCGGTGTGCTGGTGGCGGGGTGACGTGGATGTGTGTGCAGGGCTGCTGCTCTAAAGAAACTAGAGAGGAGAACCTGGAATCAAAGAGTTTTTGCTTTAAATTTGACAGGTGATTAGACTAAGTGTTAGTTTATCCTTTTATTAGGGACGTGGTTTAGTGGGTAATAGGTGGTGGGGGGATGGTTGGACTAGATGATCCTTGAGGTCACTTCCAACCTTAATGATTCTATTCTATTCTATTTTTAAAGTGACTTGTGTTCATTTTTGCCAGTCGATGGAATAGCGGCAACGCCCTCATAGGAGTTTTTTCCTTTGCAGAAGACCGTGGAAGCGTCACCAAAGTGAATATCTGGATTTTAATTGCTTCGGTTTGTTGTTGGCTCCTCCAGCCTTACCCGGCTGAGGTCTCGGTTTCTTTGATGGCTGCTCTGTAGGGGATTTTCTGGGACTGGGCACCCCCAAAGCGGGACAGAATTCAAACGCCTGGCCCAAATTGCCTGAGTTCCGTGGTGATTTGCTTTCAGGTTAGTGTGTGGGGAGAGCGGAGCCCTTTGGGAAGGGTGTCCTCGCCTTTCCTGAGCGCTCCTTGGGTGCTGGCTCCGTAAGCGCGCCGCAGCCTGCCACGGCAGCTCCTGCCGCGGTGGGAAGGGTTTGAAAAGCTGAATTACCGCAACCCTTCTTGGTCTGGTCGTCTTTCTGTTTGCCCCGGATGAATGCAGCCCAGCCGCTTTATTTTTAGGGTGTGGAAATGAAAGAGTGGCTGTGCGCACGTGTGTGCGCTCACACCCATAAGTCCCCCAGGGAGAAGGGACCTCGGATAATAACCAACCCTAAATACCTCCCTTGACCTGGCTTATTAATAGATAGGGCTTTTAAAAGCAGAAGGAGGCTGAGTCAATACCGTCCCCTGTAATGCACGGTGAACCCACTGCCGGGCTCGTACCGGGAGGGGGGTGACGCTGCGCGTGGTGTCTGGAGCAGGAGAGGAGTTCCCTGCCCACGGGAACTGAAATTGAAGGCAGCCAGACTTGGGTGTCCTTGGGACGGCGGTTCGGGATGGTTTGGTTTGTGGTGGTTCATCAGGGTGTGGTTAGACTGATTATGTTTTTTTGGGGGGGGGGGAAGAAGCCTCGGTGGTGGTAACGGCCTTTAGGGTCCCTCTCTGGGATTTAGCTGTGTTGCTTTAGATTCTGTGTCCATCCAACACTGAGGCTGATGCTTCGACCTTGTCTGGGTGGCTTCGTTTCTCTCTGGTGATTTCAGACCGGTTTTAAGCTTTTTTTGGGTTTAAGTTAGACGTCTTGGTTTGCGTCATCGTTTTCCCCGAGCAGTATTCTGGATCCGAAGCCTTTGGGCTTCAGTGAATTCGAGTTATTTCACGTAAAAGCCTGTCCAGCTCCCTGTTACTGATCTGGAGAGCCGGTGGCCTCCTGGCAGAAGGTCTTTCTGTTGGATCTAAGGCACTGGTCGGCAAACTCAGCCTGGCATGAACAGGGGTATGACGTCAGTCGGGCACCACGCAGCCCTGTGAAACCGCTTCCCTCATCATCCTCCAAACCCTGCAGAGGTTCCTGCCCCTTCCCCTCTCCCCCCGCCTCCCCGCGCTCGGCCTCCGCACGCACCAGAGAAGGTGCGATACTAACAGTCTTGCTCCACCAACCTTCAGGTGAAACAGTGTCACTGGTGGACGTGGACATCTCTCAGCGAGGACTGACCTCCCCTCACCCTCCGACTCCACCACCTCCACCGCGAAGAAGCCTCAGCCTGCTAGGTACCGTCCCGGAGAGCATCCTTGGCCGCGCGTCCCTGTGGGAGCGTAGGAACTGCCTGTGCAGGGACCGAGGACGAGCGTCCCAAGGGTCCCTGCCAGCGTGTTCCCTCCCGGCTCATCTGAGCCCGCAGCACGCCCGCTCGCCTTGCCCTGGCAGAGGATTTTGTGCTGTTCCTTGAAGCCTTCGGCATTCCTCTTAGATCACCCGGGACGGGAGGGCGGTGGCGGAGCGGTGCGAGGTGGGGCGTAACGTGCTGGTTTCACAGTGTTGCTGCTGCCTTGGGAAGCTTCCCCCCTTCCTACCCATCGCTCCGCAAGGCCCATTCCCTTCCCTGCTCTCTGCTTGGTGGCAGTGGAGCCTGGCTTAGCTGCTCCGCGTCCTCCCCTGGAGGAGGCTCCTCTGAGCAGGAGCAGCTTAGGCTGGGTAAAGCGACCAGCGTCTGAAAGCGCACATCCTGCGTGCCGGGTCTGGAATCTCCTCTAAATGCCTGTCCTGTGCTGCAAGCTGCATGCGTGGAGCTGGCCGGGCTGGAAAACTGGTTCCTTTGCTCCGGGAGTGCGTGTGAGCACGTGTGTGTGTGTTTGTGAGGGAGGCTCCGAGCTGGTGTGAAGCGGCAGCAGCCGCCCGCGCTCGGAAGCGAGGGGAGGATGGCGAGCTGCCGGCGGGACGCTCCGGCTTCGCTCCGTCAGGCAGCGCCGAGAGCCGGTCTGCTCGGGCCGCGCTGCTCGGCGCTCACCGGCGCAGAGCTGGGTCGCGTTCCTGGTTTCTGAATCTCTTGCCTCTGTTCTCTCCTAGATGATATCAGTGGGACGCTGCCTACATCTGTCCTAGTGGGTCCCATGGGCTCTTCCCTGCAGTCTTTCCCTCTGCCTCCGCCTCCTCCGCCCCATGCCCCAGGTCAGCTTAGCTTCAGCAGCAAGGCTCTGGCTTTCCCTTCAGGGATCTGGGCTCTGGGGGGTGTTTCTTGGTAAATTTGAAGGCTGCGCTTCAGGCTTTAACAGCAGCGGTGCTGCCTGCCTCGCCCGCTCCGGCACTGCCGTGGCTCTGCTTCCGCTGCGGCTCTCGTTGCCCGCAGTACTTTTGCTGAAGCTTGTGACTGCACCAGCTTTATCCCCAGCATCTCCTGGTTTCTCTGGTCCCTCTGGGGTTCAGCGGAAGCGTGGCCCACCCCAGTTTACGCTGTGTCAGCGGTGCCGGGAAGGAGCGCAGGGCTCAGCGCAGGACCCCCAGCTTTGACAGCCAGCCTGCTGTGCAGCCCGACGGAACGGCGCACGAGGATGCTGCCTAAGCATTTACCCTTTTGGTTTCCTTCAGGGCCTGGAGGGGTTTTAACTGCCCCTTTTTCAGGATGTGTGTGTGTTCCTTCCAGTCTGTGCTGCTTGGTGCTTCCCTGGCCTTCCCTCCGAGCTGGCGTAAGGGAATAGCCGGTGACAGCCACCTTGGAAGAGCCAGGCAGTGATGCCCGCTTGTCCTTTGCCAAGGACATTGTCCTTCCACCGGTCAGCCCAGCTCCCTCCTCCACGCCGCGGCTCTGCCCATCCTGCCCTGACCTCTAGAGCCGTGCGAGGGGGACGGACTCGTCCTTGGGGCTGAGCACCCCACGGGTGACGGTGGCCTGGGCTGTGTCTCCCTTGCAGACGCCTTCACACGGATTGTCCCGCTGAGGCCGGCGGAGGCGATGCCCGGCCAGCCCGCCTCGCACCTGCAGTGTCCGCTTTACCGCCCGGACTCCAGCAGCTTCGCGGCCAGCTTGAGAGAGCTGGAGAAGGTAACGGTAACGTGGAGGGGGGGGGTGGCAGCCAGGAGGAAAAGGCTGCGGGTTTAGGCGCTCGTTCTGGGGACTGATCGTCATTTTACAGAGCTGGGAGCACAAGATTAAGATAGGACTGAAAAAAACCCCAACCCCCTCCTGCTTTTCTCCCAGTGAGGTTTTTGAGTCTAGAAAAGCATTTAGTTGTGCGTGGAAGGGGTGTTGTCCTCTCATCTCTTCTTTTGCTGCTTCTGGGTGGTAAGGGACGCGATGATCCAGGAGCAGCGAGTCCCAACCATCCATGCTCCTGGGAGGACACAACCAGGCCCTTCCAATTTGGCTTTTAAAGGGGATTGACAACGAGAGCAAATTGTATTGTGTTTGGTTGCTGATGAAGCCTTTCTTGCTAGCATCTGCTGACGTTCTGCCTGTCTCTTTTCCTAGTGCGGGTGGTACTGGGGCCCGATGAACTGGGAGGACGCAGAGATGAAGCTGAAGGGGAAGCCAGACGGGTCCTTTCTGGTCCGAGACAGTTCTGACCCCCGTTACATCCTGAGCCTCAGCTTTCGGTCGCAGGGCATCACCCATCACACCAGGATGGAGCACTACCGAGGTAAGAGGACCGGTCCTGGTCGCAAGGTCCCAAAACGGCGCTCGGGGCACGGCGCCGGCAGAAAAGGGGGAGCAGGAGCAGCGTGTCCTCGCTCTTGCGCTGAGTTTCTGCAAGGGGCCTTAGAAGCATCTTGTGCCTCGAGCGGCAGCTCTCCGTATAACTCTGAAAAACTGGGGAATCCAAGAGTTCGCTGTGCCTGTCCTCAGGCCTTGCTTTGGAAAACTCAAAACTCTGGGCCTCTCAGCTCAAGAAGGACAGGGAACTGCTGGAGAGAGTCCAGCGCAGAGCCACGAAGATGATCAAGGGAGTGGAACATCTCCCTGATGAGGAAAGGCTGAGGGAGCTGGGTCTCTTTAGCTTGGAGAAGAGGAGGCTGAGGGGTGACCTCACCAACGTTTATAAATATGTTAAGGGTGTCAGGAAGATGGAGCCAGGCTCTTCTCGGTGTCATTAAGCGATAGGACAAGGGGCAACGGGTCCAAGCTGGAGCACAGGAGGTTCCGGGTTAACATAAGGACAAACCTTTTCACCGTGAGGGTGACAGAGCACTGGAACAGGCTGCCCAGAGAGGGTGTGGAGTCTCCTTCTCTGGAGACATTCAAAACCCGACTGGACGTGTTCCTGAGTGATGTGCTCTAGGTGGCCCTGCCTTGGCAGGGGGGGTTGGACTAGCTGATCTTTCAAGGTCCCTTCCAACCCTTGTGATTCTGTGAAACTGGGCTTGGAGAAAACGGTGATGGTGAGGTGTTTGGGATCCCGCGTCGCTGAGATGCGACGTAGAGCAAGAGCCGCTGTTCGTAGCTGCCGGTGCTTCCCCAAACGAAGCTTTTTTTGCCCGGGAGATGAGAAGGCCTCTCTTGATGTCACAGCTCGCCACCTTGCCTTGCTCTCCCCCCGCCGGAGGGGCGTTCCGCAGCGGTGCCAGCTGCCCTTGGTCCCGGGCTGAGGCTTTAGCCTTACCCTGGTGGTGGTTTCTTCATTCTGAGAACTCCTGCGGCGCTCGCCCTCCTGCGCGGGCTGCTTCTCACCTCACCCCCACGCTTTGCTCGTCTTCACGTGTGGTTTTCTGCACTGCACCCTTGCACCGACAGCTGTCCTCGGGCCCAGCGAAACGCCCGAGAGGCTCAAGGCAAGAGGCGGGGAGGGGGACGAGAAACTGCGCTGGAACCAGCGGGCAGGTTTAATTACAGCTGCCTGTGGAGCCTCGTCAGTAAACGCTCCGGCAAATGGTGGGTTCGGAGGTTCCCCAGCCAACCTGCTGCAGAAAACGGTGGTTTGGCACCTTTCAGAGCAAAGCTCATCTTTTTCACCTTTTTGCCCTTGCCCCAGGGACGCTGCTGCCGCTGTCGTCTTCCGCCTCTGCTAGCGAACCCTGGCCGCGCTGCTGGCCCGGAGCCCCTCCGGCGGAAAGGTGCCCCGGGGGTTGTCGTAGCCCACCTCGAGCCAGCTCCCTGCCCCCGGCCGTTGCGTAGGAAGGAAGGAATTTCATCGCCCTGTCCGTATAGAAAGGACAAGAAGCTCTTGCAGCTGGAGGAGATGTCGGGCTGCCTGTAGAGCAGATAATTCCTCATGGCTGAGTTTTGAAGCAAAATTCTCTTGCTGCTGGTCCGGTTTCTTATTTTGAGGCGGGGGGTACGTCCGTTCTCGGAGCTACCGTAGCCAGGCGCCCTTCCTGCTCCTCACGCTGTCCTCCTCACTGCACGGATGAAGGTTGGTGCTGCCACCTTCCCTGGAGCAGCGCTCCCGGCCGTGGCACCGCATCCAAGGGCTTCGTTTGCGGGCGCAGCGTGTTGCTCTGCGGCGGCAGCCCTGTGCTCCCCCCCTGCGCCCCCCCCCCCCAGCACTGGCGGCCTCGTGCTGAATGTGCTGCGGCAGCGTGGAAAACTGCAGAGCTGAGCACTTTGATCCACCGATGAAGATGACAAATGGTGAGGCTGGGGGAATGGTAGAGAGAGAAATGCTTGACCTTCAGGTTTCAGGTAGGTGAGAGGGAGAAACCAGAATTTCTTTGTCTCTTTCTTTTTTTGGGTGAGCTGAGTAGGCGGCCCGGGGAGGCTGGTGTTCACACATCGTCCTTTGTGGCTTCTGGCTGCTTTTAAGGGCTCGTTCCCATCCGAGATTGCTGGTCCCTGAGAAAAATTACTTATTTCTGTGCTTGCTGATCCCGGATGTGTCTCAGGGGCTAACCCAGATCATCGCTCCCACCCTGGCCCGTGGCAGGGGTGAGGTGCCCTTTCCCCCGGGTACCTCTGCTTTGTGTCCTTCGCACGAGGAGGAGGAGGAGGTGTGCCCAAATACACACCGTGCGAGGGCGCAAGACTTACCTGACTCGAGACTTAAACTAACCTACTTGGAGATCTGCAGGCAGGTTAGAGGCCCTGCTCTCCCTCTGTCGCCCATCTCTGGTTTCAGTGTTTGCCACTCGAGCTCCATGCGTACGCCGTGTCCGATGGCAGGACCTGGGGAGGGGCCGTCTCGGTGTGTCTTGAGCCTGGTTCTACCTTGGCACTAATTTGAATTAAGGCATTTTGTAGAAGCTGGCAAGAATGTGGAGCTGCCCCTGGGCCTGCTCGGGAATAAGTGATCCTCGACAGCCGTGGGGTGGGCTACCTCTGTGTGCGGGCTGAACTGCTCGGGAGCGCTGCTGATGGGGTGCTGTGGGGGAGCAGGGCTATCTGCTAAGCATAGAATCACAGAACGGTTTGGGTGAGCAGGGAGCTCCCAGCCCACCCAGTGCCACCCCCTGCCATGGGCAGGGACACCCCCCACCAGCCCAGGCTGCCCAAAACCCCATCCAGCCTGGCCTTGGGCACTGCCAGGGAGCCAGGGGCAGCCACAGCTTCTCAGGGCACCCTGTGCCAGGGCCTCAGCACCCTCCCAGGGAAGGATTGCTGCCTCCCAGCTCAGCTCCAGCTCCCCTCCTGCAGCTTCAGGCCCTTCCCCTTGGCCTGGCCCCCCCTGCCCTGCAACCAGCCCCTCTCCAGCTTTCCTGCAGCCCCTGCAGGCCCTGGGAGGGGCTCCAAGGGCTCCCCACAGCCTTCTCTGCTCCAGGCTGGACAAGCCCAGCTCCCTCAGCCTGGCTCCAGAGCAGAGGGGCTCCAGCCCTAACGCTCTGCATGTTTCGATAGTTGAAGTTTTAGACCCCGCAGTCACTGCAGGCTGTGTACAAGTGGCTTGTGGCCGTGCGTGGGTTACAGCGGTCACATCTTTCTGTCTATCCTCGGCTCTTGGAGAGCGCTGGTTCCAGTGGAACAGCATCCCTGCAAGCTGGTGCCACTGGTGTTTCCTCTTAGCGCCCTGCCCCGTCCCAGCTCTACAAGAAGCAGTCGGCCCGGGGCATTCGCCTGGTCTCTGAGAACATCAGACTCCTGACTACACGTCTCCTCTTGCCACCAGCGCTCGTGTAACGTTAAACCATTTCTGTTCTGTTGGAAGGGACCTTCAGCCTGTGGTGCCACCCTAAGTTTGAAGACCGCTGCCAGTCCGTGGTGGAGTTCATAAAGAGAGCAATCATGCACTCCAAAAACGGGAAGTTTCTCTACTTCCTCCGATCCAGGGTTCCAGGTGAGTCTCCCTCCCAGCCCGGGGGATGTGTTGCTCTGTAATTCCCTGCTGGTCTGTCCTGGAGAACCAGTTGAATGTGGGTTTGGTCTGCCGCGCTCGGTGCCCTGCTCTGCATCCTCGCCCGCTGCCTTCGGAAGGATCCCGCGGAGCAGACCTCTCGCTCAGCACCTGCCCCCCTCGCTCGTGCTGGTGAGGAGAATTCCCAAACCTTTCTTTTCAGGAGTATGGAAACGTGCTGCCATCGCACAGGATGACAGAGCTACTCCCTCAACAAGCAATTATTTGGCTGCTAAAACTCCGCTTTCTTCCCTCCCCCGGTCTCGGTACCGCTGCTCTCACGAGCCACTTTGCCCTTTCCAGTTTCCCAGTTCTCCCATAGCCGAGACCCACCTGGGGCTGTGGAGGGCAGAGACGTTGAGCTGAGTGTGTGGGAGCGTTTCCAAGCGTGAGCTCAAAGGGAGCCTCAAGCGACAGATACGGTCGATTGAGAGTCCTGGGGCGGGGGGGACCGTGACGGCAGAGCCCAGCAACAGGCAGGGGCTGGCGGCAGGGGGGAGCTCTGCTGGAGCGTGTTTGGGTGCATTGAGTTGGGGTTGCAGGGTGCTTGTTTCCCCCTCCGTCAGCCTCTGGATCCTTCAACAGGCTCACCTCCCCCCCCCCGCTGAAGCTGCGCAGGCAACTGGACCGGGATCTTCTGGATCTGGGTTTATTTTTTTTAATTTCTGGTTCTCACTCATCTGTCCTGGCGCACCAGGGACACAAACCCGGTGTGACAAGAAGGGACGAGCCCACCAGGCGGGCCAATACGCCCCTTACTTGTGAGAACGCAACGGTGGGGGCCGCAGTTTGAAGGGTGGGCGCGCGGCGACGCTTCGACCGAGCGGGAGCAGGAACGGGAACGCTGCTGCTGCGGCGGCGAGGCGGGTGGCGGCAGGGGCGCGGAGACGGGCCTGGGGAGGGCGTGAGGGTCGCCGCAGTGAATCTGCGAGGGAAATTGTAGGAAATTTGCTCCCTGTCCACGCGGCCATCACGCCTGCAGGGCCTGGCGGCGGCGGTGACCTCTCCGTGGCACCGCGGCGTGGGCAGGATTCGGCCCGGAGAGTTTCTGGTCTGGAAGAGGCTGGAGGGGAGGAGGGACGGGATGGCCGTAGCAGCCCGGAGTCGCAGCCCGGATCGGTTCAGTGTTGCCCTCTGCTGCAGACACCGCCAATAACTGGGCAGCCGGTTTAGAGCGTGGCTGTGCTTCGGGGAGCTGAGGGGTGTCACGCTGGCTTTGCAGCGTACCCTGCCCTCAAAAACTCCTTTCATCTTAAAGATACTTTACTTTCCTGGGATCTCTTCCCCTCGAGAACGGGGCTTTGAGGGCTGAGGATTCCAGGCGAGTACTGGAGAAAAGACTCATGCTAGAAAAATATCATCAAAAAAGAAAATATCTTCCACCCCCGCCAGCACTGCGCTCTGCTGAGGAGTCCCTTGCTGCCCGGTCCCTGCTCTGCGCCACCAGGTCCTGCACCTCCCCGTTGGGTGCAGCGTTGGACCCCGGGCGCTTCTTACAGCCGCTGTGCCTTGATCCTTGAAAAACAGTGTCTCGCGCTGATGCCCGGCTTATTTATTTATTTATTTATTTCCAGTGGGAGAATATTTAGGATCTGCATCTCCCCAGTGTGCTCGTTAGCGCTGTTCTCCTGCTGAACCGTTACCCGCTGCTCAGAGGAGGGGGCTGTTTCCAGCTCGCATCCCGCTCCGGGCAGCGAGGCGTGTGGCGGGCGCAGCGTGCGGCGCTGGTGCTGAGTCCCTGCAGTTGCTGGCTGAGGTCCCAGAGCCTGATTCCTTTTTGGTAGGAGAATAAGGACAGGGTGGGGGGGGAAAGAATCCAGCCTTCAATTGATTGCTGTTCTTTGCTTTCTCAAAAGCTGGCTCACAGCTTCCTGAGCTGCCTGGAGCAGTTTTGAGCCCATCTTAGTGTGAAGAGCTTTCCCTTTTCTCCTTTCACTCCATTGCCCTCGGAGACAAGCCAGCAGGAGGGGGTTAGAGTGTAACTAGCTTTGAATCCCTCTGTAAAGACAGATAAAACCTTGTGCAGTGAATGAACCCGGCTCCCAAAGATCCTTCCTGGTGCTCCTGCCGCCCTCTCTGTTCTCTGGGCTCGATTGTTGCTCTTAACTTGGGGGGGGAGGAGGGGGAAGGTTGTGGGGCAGAGGAACGGCTGGATGCGACTCGCTTTCAGCCCTGCGAGGTTGCGTGGGGAGCTGGCTCGGGCGAAGCTGCCTTTGTGCCCAGCCTCGTGACCCCAAGAATGAGCAACTCTGGCTCAGCTTGAGCTGACCAAATCCCCCAGCTTGTTCCCGCCTCGCTAGAACCGCCCGAAGGGTTACGCAGAGCAAAGCCTCCGTGCCCGTCACGCTGCCTGCCTTCTCCTTCAGCTTGCCTCTGCGTCCTTTCCAAAGCCTGTTGCGTCCCAGGATAAAGTGATGCTTCGTCTGCTGGTCCTGGGAGGAGGGGGGTGGGTAGGAGCTGTCACCCCATGACATCAGAACTGGTGTTGCCTTGTGAGAAAGGCTGGAGATATTTTGGAGCCCCTGGGTGGTTTGGCTGCCCCGTCTCAAGTGACTCTGGAGCAGCAGGCTCCTGGGAAGACACGCTGTCGAGCTCAGCCTTGCAGAGAGATCCGGTTCCCAAGGGCCAACTTTTCCTTTCTGAATCAGTACTGGTTCCTTCCTGACGTAACACTTGTCTCCAACATTGCTAGCTGGTTTTTTTTTTTTCCCCCCAAAGGTCTCCCTCCAACGCCTGTCCAGCTCCTGTATCCAGTCTCCAGGTTCAGCAACGTCAAATCCCTTCAGCACCTTTGCCGCTTTCGGATCCGGCAGTTGGTCCGGATAGACCACATCCCCGAGCTCCCGCTGCCCAAGTGAGTCTGGAGGTCCGGCCTGAGGACGAGTCTCTCTGGGCTCCTCTCCGCTGAACAGGCGTCTGTATCCGCAGCAAGGGGTCTGGGAGGGCGTGGTTGACTTCTTCAGCCTTGGGACAGCCAGATAGATGTCCTGTGGGGTGTAGGGGTGCACAGCCTTGGGGTGCAGGCTCCTCTTTCTGCTGGAGGAGAGGTTCTGGGTGTCCTCTGGGGAGGTTGGCGTGGTTGTAGCTCAGGGTTAAAGCTTCTGCCCGCTCCTTCCCCAGGCCCTTGATCTCCTACATCCGCAAGTTCTACTACTACGACCCGCAGGAGGAGGTGTATCTGTCGCTGAAGGAAGCTCAGCTCATCTCCAAACAGAAGCAGGAGACCGAATCCTCCACGTAGCGAGGCTGCCTCGCCCGTCTTGTTGCTGTCACTGATGGTACGTGCGTGCCGCCGATCTGAGCCCCGTCCCGTGGGGTCGGACGTGCATCACCCTGTTCCCCCTGCAAACAAAACACGCAGCATTCCCGGAGAATGGCGGCTATTCGTTCCTTGGCCTCTTACCGTTGCCCGGCTTTCCTTGGGAGGGGAGCAAGGCTTCTGCCGCTCTCTCGTGCACGCTTGTGCCCGCACAAGCC
Organism: Psophia crepitans; assembly: GCA_013399095.1. NCBI lineage: Eukaryota > Metazoa > Chordata > Aves > Gruiformes > Psophiidae > Psophia > Psophia crepitans. The sequence continues at coordinate 8,200 of VWZZ01000773.1, read as the reverse complement.
TCTGCTCGCTCTCGTGCCAAACCGGCTGCAGCCGGGGGCAGATCCTGCCGCGGCGAGCGGGTTGTTTGATCCCTCTCCCTTCTCTCTTCCCCGCTAGGAATTTGATTGTTGCCATCAAGTCAGGCTGTGGTGGGAAGGAGGCACGTGCCGGTGAAGCCTGCTTCTGCGGCGCCGCTTCTGCTCTCAAGCTCTTTTGTACAGAGAAGAGGGTTCAAGACTCCTAAGAAGCACAGCAGAACGGGAGCAAGAGCCTCGGCTCCTGGCTGAGGGAGAGGGGTCTCGGAGCCGGCCGAGCCCAGCTCGCGGACTCCTTGCGGAACAAAGAATGTCATGGCACTATTTACAATTTTTTGAAAGTTTTATTTTTTATGTCTTTTTCATTTTCAGCATGAGAAATACTGTCTTATGATCAGCTGAATTTTATTAGCTTCCCTTGGAAACTTCAAGGTGGGGAGAGAGATGGAGAAGGGGACTCTCTAGGAAGATCATTTGCTCCAGGCGTTACGGCAAGACTGTTCTTTGGCCCCCACCGAGGGGGGGAATGCAGCCGGGAAGCCGCAGGCTGAGCCAGAATGACGTGGAGAAACCTCTGGGGAGCACGGAGCTCTGCACAGCTCTCCCCTCCCTTCTGGGATTTGGGAGAAGAGGACCAAACCTAGCCTTGGGCAGCTGAGCTTTGCAGCTGGATTTGCAGGGTGGTCCTAGGTGCTTTCGAGCTGGGCCCAAGGAAGGAAGAGCACGTGAGCCATCTGGATGTGGTGGAGCCAAGGGGAGCGGTTGCTGCTGCGCTGGGGAGCAAGGGCTGCTCTGAGGAGGAGGTGACCTTCCCTTGGCCAGCACTGCAAGGTACCGCTGAGCCCCTCTGAGCAGGAGGAGGGTGGCAAAGCTGTTGCCGTGAGTGTTGCAGCAGTCCGTGGACCAAAGGTACGGTGATCTCCGTCTTGCAGAGCTGCGGGACGTGCACTTTTCGCCTCTCTGGCTGTCTCCAGCAGCTGTGAATGAAGTGGCTTTCTGCTGAGCTGTGAAGGATCCTCATCAGGAGTCGCTGGGGCATTAAGACGCATCTTCAGGGTGACTTGAAGCAAGAAACAGATAACTGAAGGTTCTTCTGGAATGCCACCTCATCTCTTCAAGCTTGCTTGCTGCTTCTTCCTCTCCCTGGGATGTCCGTGGAACCACAGCAGTACAGAAACAGTAAAGCCAAGAGAGCTGGTAGCTCTTGCTGTGTTTCTGGACTTGGCACTGGCTGAACGGCCCCCTCACACCCCTTCAAATCCTGACCTGCTGTCCCATCCGCAACTGCAAAAGGGTTTGCATTTCGTGGTGAAGAAGTTTGCCCAGAAGTCTGGAGAAGCATCTTTTCTCCCGCCGTTAAATGAACGAGCGTTCCTGTGCTCTCCGCTCCGCCCTGCACGCACGGTCTGAGGAGGCGATGCTGGATGTGGCCCCGGTCCTCGGGTCGGGCGGTGGACCTGAGGTTGGTGCCCTGTGAGCTGGCTGCAGGCACTGCGCAGCTGCTGGGGCTTCGGCCTCGCCCTGCAGAGGATGATCTGCGCCCTTGGGTTAGACACGGTCGTGTGGATCTTAAAGCAGACTGGAAAAATTCTGATTGTCTGCCTCTGCCGAGGCGTTGCTACGAAGGGTGCTAACAAATCCTGCCCCCC
>VWZZ01000765.1:0-12599 GCA_013399095.1 Psophia crepitans | reverse complement strand
TATTCTATTCTATTCTATGCTCTGCTTCCAAAGCTGTATGGGGAGCAGACCACCATCATGCAAGCTAGTGTGGTATTGACAGGTATAAGTTTCCAGTCAATCTGTTGGTTAATGGAACATCCACAAGAAGAAACAAGGGTATTACCTGGCATTACTGAAAATATCTACATGGAACTGGGGCCAGGGGTTGCAGAATGGAAATATGTCATGATTTTACTCCAGCCAGCGACTGGGCATCATGCAGATGCTGACTGGGGTAAGACCACAACAGTTTTCGGTGCCCAATGTGGGGCACGACAGTTTTGAGATGAACAAGAGATTTGATTGGAATGTATTAGATTGAATTTATAGCTGTGGTTGCTGTCTAGCTATTAATTAGCAGGCTCCTGTGCTTGCCATGGGGCTGCCTTGCCTTACTGTATAGTAGAGTTCAGTGCTTGTTAGTTGCTGCTTTTTGGTTTCGCTGCTCGCTGTACGGCCGCCCTGCTTATCTTCTGACTGCGCTGTGCCTGGGAACAGTTTGATACCAGCCATGGGGATGTGCCTGGGCTGGCCGATGGCCAGGGCATCGCTGCTGTGTCTGTGCTGTTGTACTGACAGGCTGGAGCTCCGGTGTGCACTCGAGTCGCAGGGTCTGTGACCTGTGGGTGAGCACACGTGGGAGCAGGNTTTCTGTTTCTCGCACGGCCCCACTGGTGGGATGGCTGGGAGTGTGCGGGGAGTTGGGAGGGGACAGACAGGGCAGCTGACCCCAACTGACCAAAGGGGTATTCCATACCGTATGGCGTCATGCTCGGTTTATAAGGGCCTTGGGGGGAAGAAGAAGGGGGTGCAGCTGCATTTGGAGTGATGGCGTTTGCCTTCCCAAGTAACCATTATGCGTGACGGAGCCCTGCTGTCCTGGGGATGGCTGAACCCCTGCCTGCCATGGGGAGTGGAGAATGGATTCCTTGTTTTGCTTTGCTTGTGCACGCGGCTTTTGCTTCACTGATTAAACTTGTGTATCTGAACCCACGAGTTTTCTCACTTTTACTCTTCTGATTCTCTCCCCCTTTCCAATGAGGGGGACTGAGCGAGCATCTGCGTGATGCCCAGCTGCTGGCTGGGGTGAAATCACAACAAAATATTATGAGGAAATAGTAAATAACTCATGATAAAGTAGAAATAGGTAAGAACGTTAAGCTGCAACTTCTTTGCAACAGTGCAGAATTTTAAAAGGAGTCACAGTAGACTGACCAGAATAAAATCTGCTTGTGACTGCTTCTGATGCATGAAAAAATGAGTTAAGAAAGAGAAGTGGGAGTAAATCTGAGCTAATGCAGTAAGCCTATTTACCAAGTCCTTTGGAAGTGATTCAAAGAATGATGTGTCACAAAAAGAAGCAACCACGATGACAGTTATGTAAAAGCAATGCAATGCCATTACGAGGTTTGCTTCAATGAGCTGCACTTCTTCAGTCATGAAGGGCAGTTGGATTCTTGTTTGTCACATGGTTTGCACAGGGTAACTTTGATTCTAGCTTCTTAGTAGAACGTCAGGCATCTTCAGAAATACCATTACTTTTACTGCTATTATTTGAAGCCTTTATAAACATAGTAACTAAGCCTTTCCTCAGGCACTTTAGTGTCACAGGCATTAGAAATCTTACAAGCCTTAGCCTTTGGGGTAAGGCATATTATGTTTACATATTTTAACACAGAAAATTCAGCAACATTTGATTTCAATACAGTAATTGAAAGTAGCAGAGCATTTGACAAAAATATAAGGGGATGAACTATGATTTTCTAATATGCCTTCAAAATATTCAAACATTTAGTCCGCCACTCTTATCTCATTGGATTAAGGGAGGAAATTGTAATTTCCACAGTTCATAATTTTTCATATTCATTCCACTGAATGGTGCTTCTACCATGTAGAACCGAATTGTTTTGTTTCCCAATGATTTTATATTATTATCATAAGACTTCTTAAATGCCAGCGTATGTTCCCGTTGAAAATGCGGTTCTTAATTTCATACAAATATTAGGATATGAAGACTATGAGATCTATCCACTTTATCCTGATAGAGTATGAAGGCCACTGTAGATTCTTTCTTTTCTTGACCACAGATGTAGTGTATTCAGTATATAGAGGCTGATTCTTTTTGTTATTCAAACAGCATGCAGCTCTAAATTTTTAAGTATATATCTTTTACATAAACTACATCATCATTAACTTAATTGATTGCTGTGGAAGTTAACTGTGTGAAAAAAAAATCATTATTACTTCAAAACTATGACACAAGTAATTTTGTTGTTGCATGCCAGGATCAGCATTTTAGACCCATTACGTGACTGTAGAGCTAAGGAAGTTTACTTTTTTTTTATCCTCCCAGTGTTACTATACCCTGTGTACAGATCAGTTTGAATATTCTAATAAATATCCCCAGGATATTTCACTCATTAAAGCAGAAAGTGAGCTGACTATATTAATGTGCTTGTAAAGAAGGGATACTTGGAGTTTGAAACATAAGGACTTTTCAGCTTTTTGCAAACAAAAGAAACCTTGAGAAGCTAGTGATGACATTTGTTTATCTGAAAGCTCTTTAAAACTACCATGAATGTTAAATAGATGTCAGGAAATTATATGTAGTAATGAAATAAAATATGTTCAGATTTTCAAAATGTGAGTGTAGTCACTATATAGATGTTTCATTTTCATTCAAATTTATGCATCAGGTACTGAAATTTCTGAGAACTTCAATTTTAGTAGTTGAATATGAATTCCTCCATGAATGAGGGGATGCTGGTTGCATGAACAGAAACTTCTCTGTTTCACAGGACATTAATCGCAAAGGTGGAAGGGTGATGTTCACGTCTTATTCTCTGATATTCTACTGGAACCTCCTGGCATTGATTTGCAGACAGGAATCCTAGCAGCTTTTTTTTTTTGCTCTGCAACTGAAATGGAAGAGCAGATTCTTGAAAAAGGTTGATTTGGTACTGAAATTTAAAAAAAAATAATTGCTTTTCAGTTGGCTATAATCTAGCAGATGGAGTAACCTGCTAAATCAGGATCTGAATTGTCTGCAGACTCAAAATACTTCTATGGGAGTGGGCATTCGAGCACAGGAAGTACCACATTCCTTCTGCAAAGAACAGGAGCTTTGAAGAATAATTGGGATGCCTCTAGGAAGGTATGTGTGTACTCTGGACATCACCACACTTGGAATTTGATAAATGTCTTATTTTGAAAGCTAAGAACCTAGAATAGCCAAGCCCTAAATCTCCCTTTCAATTGCAAAATGTTTGTATGAGACTGCAAGATAAACTAGAAATGATTGTTTAAGAACCTCAGCTAACTATTGGTGATGTTTTAAATGAAGTATAGGTTCTATATAACATTGGTTCCTCCAGATCAAAAAAACTTTTGTTTATCTACTGAGTTTATCTACCTTTTTTTTTCCTGGAAAAGCATTAAGGGGAATTGAAAAAGCCTGACAAACATTGTAAGAGTAAAGGCTCCCTAGGAAAAAAAAGGAGACATAAAACCAAAAACTTTGAGGGTGATTCTGAAGGATATATTAAAAAAATGCTCTATCAATGCAGTATTGTCATCCTCAAAATTCTCTCTTAGATCCAATAAATCTTTGGAAGCTCCCAAAATTCCTGAAAGAGCTACAGTTTCACAGGCAGCTGAATTTTAACTGCTGATACATGCAGGTTAAATAAAATACATATTGAGACATAAGAAACAGGAACAGAGTTACCCAAAACTTATATCTACTTATGGAAATACAAACACCAAAATCACATGAAAATTCTTTGCCCAACAATAAGAAAGTGTGCAATCATTTCAGTTCAACTTCTGATCGAGATGTGTCATTCAAAATTATTTCACATTTGACTGCATCTGACAGATTTTATTGGCAATTTGACACCTACCCTTAAAAGTGATCACTTCAGCTCATAGTTCAGGTTTATCAGAAAAGAAATCTTTTCATAGCTCTGACTGAGCTTGTCTGAGCTCTGACTGTTTGAGGGACGTCAGAGGAATTACACTTCAAGGTTATAAATATAGACACACATATTCAAAGATCTATAAAGAAAATTAGAGTGCATATAAGATATCAATTCAAATGTGATTACATCAAATAATCTAAACAGTAAACACCTTGAAATGATCTCTGTTGTATTTTGCTGGTTAATAAAATCATTCATACATCATTATTTTGATTTGCCTCTACTTTGTGATGTTAGATAAATTGACTTCTTTATTCAGGTGCACAGTACTGTGACATATTAAACCTGGTTTTGACATTTCTAGAAAGAATAATGAAAATTCATGGATGGGAAATAATGTATCTTTCATGCTTATTTAGAGTGATGCAGCATGTGCAATTGTTGTTCTACTACATTCACCTTTCACTTCATGTGTTACAAATATTACAGGAGACAGATATTTTCACACATTAATTAGCAATTAAAAACCTTATAAATAAAGTCAATTCATAAGACTTGTCTTATTAAAATGCAAACTATTATTCCAGATGACTTTTAAATAAAAAATGAACAGAAATGCTGAAGACTGACTACTAACCATGCAAGAACATCTTCAAAAACAATTTGTTGAATATTAATGAACTGAAAATGTCATTTCTGGTCCAATTACTACAAGTAATTAGTTTTTTTTTTAATTATGGAGGAAGTGGAATTTTAATAAGGTCAATTTTACAATTACAGATTTTAAAAAATCTTAATTGTATTGTCATCATCTTATATAAAAAATGGAATCAACTCAATAACATCTGTTGAATTTAATGTAAATAAAGAAAATAGTACCATGTTAATTCAGGAGGAAGTGAATGACAGTTTAATGAGATAAAGTTGGTATTTAAAGATTTCAGTTATGTAAGTATTAGTTATAATAACAAAAAAACCTGATGCCATTACATTTAAAAACCTATTTTTATGTGATTGATTAAAAGCGCTAACATTACACTTTTTATTTTTAAATATATACTATGTAACTGCTAAGTTTACTGAAATCAAAATACTCCCTAACTTGGAGATATATTGCTTTTTAGTAATGTGTTCTAACTTCAGTTTTTCTAGAAAAGGTCAGCCCTTTGCTATAAAAAAAAATAATTCAGTCAAGATTGTATTGTATCTGGAGATTTTAAAACTCAAGGGTCAATACCTTTGTGCTCCTTATTATTTAGCATTTATATTTTAGAAAATATTTCTTTACTGAGTTCTTTGATATAACTTTAAAACATGGTTGGAATTCAGGTAATTTTCTGCTTAACATAGAGTCTGAATTTTATTGAACCGATTTAAACTTTAATGTTGCATTAAGCTGGCCGAGATGCAGCTAGCATTGCCATTACCAGCTAAATTTTCTTAACCATGTACAATGTCTTCTCTGAGAAGCTAGCAAATGCAGACCAACTATTATACATACAAATAGAAATGTAGGTCCACAATTTTTTTTTTTTTTGTATGACACTGGTCATTCTGTGAAAGTAATGAATACAAAGTCAATATATCAGTGAAGACATACCCTGAGATTTGCAAATTTTGCTTGAAAAATTACATTCTTATAGAAAATCATCAGGTCATGACATCTATGTGTCATGATTTAGGCCCAGGTGGCAACTAAGGCCCACACAGTCACTTGCTCACTCCCCCTCCTGCAGGACAGGGCAGAGAATAGGAAGAGTAAAAGTGAGAAAACGGGTGGGTTGAGATAAAGGTAGTTTAATAGGCAAAACAAAAGCTGTGCATGCAAGCAAAGCAAAACAATGAATTCATTCCCCACTTCCCATGGCAGGCAGGTGTTCAGCCATCTCTAGGAAAGCAGGTCTCCGTCACATGTAACGGTTTCTTGGGAAGACAAATGCCATCACTTGGAATGTCCCCCCTTCTTCTTCTCTCCCAGCTTTATATGCTGAGCATGACATCATACAACATGGAATATCCCTTTGGTCAGTTGAGGTCAGCTGTCCTGGCTGTGTCTCCTCCCAACTCCTTGTGCAACCCCAGCATACTCAGTGGGGTGGTGCGAGAAGCAGAAATGCCTTGGCTCTGTGTAAGCACTGCTCAGCAGTAATGAAAACATTCCTGTGTTATCAGCACTGTTTTCAGCACAAATCCAAACCACAGCCCCATTCTAGCTACTATGAAGAAAATTAACTCTACTCCAGTCAAAACCAGCACACTACGTAATTTAAGATGTAGGTGGGTTTTGTTTTGTTTGTTTTGGCTTTTAATAAAGAAAAAACTTCAAAAATATATAACATGATTGAAACAAATCTCTGGATGTCTGTATTTTTAAAGGCAGAAAAATCCTGTAATCCACATCTAGAAATCTTTAAAATCTGTATTTCTTTTTTTTATATGGAATACAGTTGTAGCTTGTTAGGAGGTAATAGCTGTAAAAGTATTTTCTAGTTATGGAAAATTAAATACTTATATATTGGTCAAGCAAATCTTTCTGATAAAAAGTAGAATAACAGGAAAATGTTTCCAGCTGTTACATTTATAAATAGCATTTCTTCAAATGTTTAAACCTTTATAGACAAGTTTGTAGTTTAAAAAAGTAATGTTAGTATCATAGGACCATTTTACTGGACAAAATCACATTGTTTCTAATTTTATTCCCATTAGATCTAGCAAAATCTTATGTCTGTTGGGTTTTTTTCTCCTTTTTACATACACGAAGACTTCTATCACACATTCCTCTAGTCGTCTTTGGACTTAGCTAACTTAAGTCCTTTGTTCTTTCTCATACACCATTTGTTTTAGACTTGTAAATTTTTATTGTTTTTTTTTATTTGGGACTTACTGTAACTGCTCAATTTCAAAATGTTTTTTCAATGTAAAATTGTCCAGAACAATGACCCAGATGGTACTTTTATATTGATAAATAAGTTTGGGCTTTTATTTTTTTTAATCTAGATTCTTATCCTCTGGATATTTTGCAGTATCAATTATTCATTTGCATATTATTTATTTGAGAAATTTCTTATATTTTCATCATGGTGATAATCTCCTGTCCTCTCTTCTGAAGTTCTTATAACCTTTCAATGTTCAGTATTGTCTGTTCTTCCACACTGATCACTGCAGAAATCCATCTGACATATCCTATAACTGATGCTTACACCTTCAATAGAGGTTGCTCAGTTAACTGCAAATCTCCTTCTGTTCTATCATCTAGACTGTATTTAAGTTATTTGCTTACAGAAATGTCAAATAAGAAATTATCTGGCAAAATATATTACACCCACCTCAGCCTTTTTTCAGACAAAAAAAAAAGAAAAAAATTATGATTCTAGAGAAGCAAAAACATCTTACTGAAATAAATGACAGCTAGGTCACAAAGTAAAAGATCAACAATTCTCTTTAATAAGTAGAAGAAATGGATTAAGAAACAAGCCTAAGAATCAGTAGCCCATAATCCCAGGATTATGATCAGCATTTGTCTTGCAAAGATAGCATCTTAATTAAAGATATGTAAACAGGAAATTACCAAAATAATTTTCTACTCTGTGTGTGTGTGAGTGCATTCGACACCCATGTTCAGTTTATCCAATTTGATGACTTCCTCATTAAAATGAGGACAAGATGTTTTCTCAATTATAGCTTTGATGTCCTCTAACCATAAAAGTGAACAAAGTAGCAGGAGCAGCATGCTGCCACAGCTTGAAACTTGTTGCGCTTTACTAGTTCAGACGGATCTAAGAGATGCTTCAGTAACATAAATTTCTAGCTTTGTAGCGAAAGTCCATCTAGATTTGTAAGTTTTAAAACTTTATATCACATTTTTCATTTATCAGACGTTATGGGAAGCTCTGCAGGTAAACTGTCCAAGAGAGATGAAAACAAGTAAGAATAAGAAAGTTCATTTTCTAAACAAACGTGTATATGTTTTTATGGCACACAATCAGTTATACATGTCAATAAGTCATCAAAAGGTGGATTTTGGAAAAAAAGAAAAAAAAGGTAGCTATTTAAATCCAGACAGACTTCTCCACAGTGACTCATGTCACAGTGACACATGTCACAGAGAGAACAGACTACCAAAGATACGGCCTAAACGTCTGTGATTATGAATCTGAGCATGTTCTAACCAGGGTACTTGATACAATATTAAATTAAGAGAAGATAATAAATTTTAGGCATCCAGAAATTTAAAAAAAAAAAAAAAATTTCTTTATGAAAAGAGATTACAGGTAGGTTTTTTTGTCCTTGTAGCCCCAGGAAATAAGATGTCAGCTTTTCTTGTAGCAGGACAAAGGACCCCAGATTTACTCTGGATTTGTGCTGTTTGAAGATTTTTGGTGCTTTTAATAGTAATCATCAAATGACTACTGATTATTTTATTTTAATTTTTGCTTGGTTTGGTATAACTGATACAATATTAGGATATGCATACATGTATATATGTGTTTTTATTTATCTAGGGCCACAGACAGCTTTCTACACCAAATTCTACACCATTCTACACCAAAAAGTACTTGTAATTGCTATTTTTACTTAACTATGTGTATACATGTATGCATACATAGGTATATATAAAGGTGCATTCAGTGAAGATTGAACTGTGTCTGATCTTGGAATAAAATGTAGCACAGAGGTTTAAAAGTATAGGGTGATCTCAGAGGCCTTGAAAACACTGGCACTGGTTAATATAGAGGACCCCTGTAAACAAGTCATCATTTGGCCATGAAAGGTGTAAATGCTTGGGAGCTGAGTAAAACCAGTTTGAAGAGGGGAACATGGCGAATGAAGAATCGGTATTTGACATAGGTGAAATACAACATAGTAAATTTAGATGCAGAGCATTGAAGAAAGAGCAAGGCTTTGAGCACATCAATAAACCCAGAAAAGTAGATTCAAAGGGAAGAGAATGAAACCATCAACATCAGATCTCCACCAGAGGACTTGTGATGCTGGTGACGCCCCTGAATATCTCCCCATGCACACAAACTGCAGGCACTACCTCCACACCCCACTTTTAGGTGTCAGAACAGTGGAAGGATCATAGAATCACAGAATACAGGGTTGGAAGGGACCTCAAGGATCATCTGGTCCAATGAGTATGACATCAGAGAAAGGGGTAGATAGTAGACAGTTTGTGCATTTAACATTGTATATCATTTGAACTGTTAGTGTTATTGTGACTATACTACTAATAATATTTTGATGCTAAGACTTTACTTATTAGATTAACAATAAATTATTGCCTTTGCATATGCAAATTGTTCTTTTTTGCAGTTAATGAGAAGGTTCTAGGAGTCCTGGTGGGCAGCAAGCTGAACCAGAGTTAGGAGTGCAATGAGGGCTGATCACACACTAGGCTTCATGCACAAGAAGGTAGACAGCAAGTTGAGAAAATGATAGGTTTTCCCCTGTTCAGCAGTCTGGGATCCTCTGTCCAGCCTGGGGTAGTTTCTGTCTTGTAGAAGAGATAGGTTTTTAAAAAAAATGGAGAGAGACTATCTGGGATATATGATATATGAGGTAATGCTGAGGGAACTTTGTTTAGAAACAAAGAAAGGCTGGAGATCTAACTGCCTTCTTCCATGACCTGAATGGGACTATAGAGAACATGGAGTTGGACTCTGTGAAGAGACCACACAGCAGGTCAGGTGACCACAATCACAAGTTCCAACAAGGGAAGTTCAGACTGGATATTATTAGAATAGTGATAGTCCAAATTTCATGAGACAAGACCCTGAGCAACCTGATCTAAATGTGAAGCTAATGCTTCAAGCATGAGTTTGGACTAAAGAATCTTCAGATGTACCTTCCAATCTAAATCTTTCTGTGATTCTGTGACAAATTCATTTCAGTCACGTTTCTATTCAAAACCAGCACAATCTTTTTTAGAAAGTTTAATAATAATAATTATAAAAATAAAATCAAGACAAATAGATAATATTGGGGCTAGGAATCGACATGAGTCTTTTCAGTCCAGTGAGATGAAATGAGGAGAAAATGAAAATGGAGATGAAAAGATTATAAAGACAGGTTATCTCAGACTTAATTGCAGCTTTGCAAGTGGTAACACTATCATATCTCTGCACCCTGTGCTGCAATTATCTTGTTAAAAAAAATGATGTGGAACTTGAGAAAAGGATGACAGTGTGCAACTTTCTGGCAATAAGGAGTTAAAGCATTCCTAAATCCTCAAAGATTTTTTGGTTTTTTTTTGAAACCCAGAGTTTCAAAACTTCTTTTTTATCCAGTCTATTTCATTTTCATCTGTAAATATGATCTGAAGGAATAATTAATAAATATAACCTATGTATACAGCTTTATGTCTGGAGGAGTTTTTTTTAGCACAAGAGGAAATGGTCTCAAGTTGTGCCAGGGAGAGGTTAGGAATTTTTTCACTGAAAGGGCTGTCAGTCATTGGAACAGAATGCCCAGGGAAGTGATTGGGTCACCATCCCTGGAAGTATTTAAATGATGTGTAGATGTGACACTTAGGAACACGGTTTATTGGTGAAACTGGTAGAGTAAGGTTAATTGTTGGACTTGATGATTTTAAGGGTCTTTTCCAATCTAAATGATTCTATGATAATATGATTCTGTAAGAAGAAAAACATGCATTTTGCAAGTCATAAAAACCAGGATTCACATTGCCATACAATATCACATATATTGTCAAATATTCGGCATAATCATCCATCATACCCCAAGTGTAGTAATGGTCTAGTAATCTTTAAAAGAAAGCCTGAAGATGCATACACACTAGTTCAAGCAGTCACGTGCAAGGCAAGGTGGCTAGTGTTGCTTTAGCATAACTCATGGTGGCAGTGTGACTGACATAGGAGTAGTGCTGTGATGTTTTGGTGAAAAAACTATTGAACTATCGTATCTATATTCTGTTGTACCAGGGTGCTAGACATAAAAAATTGAAAGATTGTTCTGGAAAGAACATATAAACCCTGGCAATTTTATGTACTTTGTCCAATCAGACATGGGATTTTTGTAGTGTTTGCAAATGTCAAACTGTCTTTGTTATAATGAACTAAATAATTTATAAATGCTAAAAGCACTGAAGTTTATAACTGAACATTCCTAGAGGATTTTTGTGATGTGAGATTACAGTATCTTTGGGGATTTCTTGTTTTTCCTTAAGCTATGCAGTATAAACTAACTAATTGTAATTAATACTGTTAAATTCTGGTGATAACTCTCCATTATTTCTTAGGGTAAAGATATGCAAAGCACAGATAGTAATTGTGTTAATAACATTGTTTCAGGCTGTACTTGTAATTAAACTTAAAACAGAGTCTGAAAATGTTTACAATGATTAAAATAATATTTGACCTAGAGTTTCAGTTTATGAAGATTTTCAAATGAAACCTTATTTCCTTGAGATTTAATTATAATGTGTATGCATATTCATATCTCTCTGTCTAAACATATTCATACAAAAAATCCACTGAGATATACAGTCTTATCTTCCTTATCAGGGCACCTTTTTACAGCATAAGCAGCAGCTGCTAGTAGCACAAGTGCAAAATAAAAATAAAATTGCATGGTTAATAAGATTCTCTCTCTCCTTCACACATAAAAACAATGTATACAGTAATAGTAAACATCACAATAAAATTAATTTTAAATTTTTACATTAGATTTGCATTTTTAAGCATAATGCTGGGGTGGGAAAAGAGGAAAATAAGAGCTAATATATGACTAAGATTTTTGACTCACTGAATTAATGCCATATCCCTTGATAAAATCTTTAACATGTTAAATTAAGGGATACATTCTCATGTCTTATATCCCAGAATGGATGCAGGTTCCTGGGACACAAGATGTCCTTGCAGTGCCCAGGACTCTGTAAATACCCAGGAAAGACAAACAAAGCCTATATGGTGAATGGGAAAGAAACCTTGCACTATGTTTCAAAATAGCTAAAATCCTGTTCATCTCTGAATTTAGATATCTGGGAGAAAGAGAAGTACATAGGTTACAACCTTTGGTAATTCAGGCCATGTCACTCAGAATTCTCATCTAGAGATTAAGATCTTAGTTAGCTTCTTGTTAGAAGGGGTGATCAGAGTTCATGTTAACTTTTTTTTTTAAATATATATCTAGATGAAGACAGACTACTCCCTTTTTATATAACTTTCTTGTGTCTTGGACTATGATTAAGAAGAGCAGCTATTTCAAACACTTTTCTTTCAGGAGAAGATCACAGAATCACAGAATCAGAGAATGGCAGGGGTTGTAAGGGACCTCTAAAGATCATCTCTAAAGTCCAATCCCCCTGCTAAAGCAAGGTCACCTAGAGCAGGTTGCACAGGATCATGTCCAGGTGAGTTTTGAATATCTCCAGAGAAGAAGACTCCACAACCTCTCTGGGCAGCCTGTTCCAGTGCTTTATCACCCTGAAAGTGAAAAAGTTGGTAGAGAGTTCCCAGAAATTTTCCGTGTGAAATTAGCAAAATGCTCAAGACCGTTTAAGCAGCCACCACATTTCCATGTCACACTTCTCTGGTATTGTTTTCACACTTCATGTAACATGTACAAAATTAGTAATATTTTATGAAACTGGTACACAAACTTCACAAATAAGAGGAAAGAAAGAAAAGAAAAGAA
>VWZZ01000764.1:0-22717 GCA_013399095.1 Psophia crepitans | reverse complement strand
GAGCGCCGGCGTTTCCAGCCGCCGGGGTTTGCCAAGCGCGATGCATCTGCAGCGGCGGCGCCCCGAGCTCCGGGCGGGCCGGGAGGGGCCGGGCAGGCTGAGCTGGAAGGGCTCAGACCCAGGGGCACGGGAATTTTGGCAAATGCTCGCGGTGACCGCGCTCCCCTCGCGGGCTGCATCCCGCCACGGAGCTCACGGGGGGTAAGGCACGCAGGCAGCGACACGCGGTGCTTGAAGCACTTTGCGTGGGAGGCCGGGCGCCATCCTGCTTTTGGGTACACACAAAGACATCGAAGCCCAAACCTTCTGCTGACCAGCGTGAGACACCACTGACCCACTTCATAATGGCAACGGGGAACGTTTAACACATGAGCAAACCCCCAACCTGCAGGCCCGCACACAAACCGGGCGCACGTCCAAATCCCTTTCAGAAATCCTTTGAGGGTCGAGGAGTTGGGGTGGAGGGAGCTGCCGGGGGCAGCTGGCCCCGCTCCCAGCACGGGCACAGGGAGGTGCTTCAGCATCCCCCCCGTACACCGCAAAGCACTGAGCGCTCCGGGTCGGGGGACAAAGGACAAAGAGGAGAGGAGCTGAGGCTCCCAGGACGGCGAGAGGTGAGGGCAGCCCCGCGGCACCGGCGCCAACAGCCGAAGTCCAGACGTGACCAGGACGGAGCCGCTCGCGGCCAGGGGTGCTGCCGGACACACGTGGGGGGGATGGGACAGGTTGTGTGGCAGCGCGGTCACAGCAGGGACTGCTCGGCAGCACCGGGAAGGGAAGGATTTTTGCTGGCCCAGAAGCCAGCCAGTGGCCCGAAAGCGCGATGGAAGGCTTTGGTGCGCCTTAACCGGGGCTGCGCAGCCGCCAGCTCCAGGGGGAGGGTGACACCGCCTGGGGGAGGCGGGGGAAACCCAATTCCTTGAGTCTGTTACGACTAGACTGCACAAACCGATTTCCAAGCGCCCTTTAAGAAGCAATCTCCTGCTGGCCAGGACGCTGACTGCAGTGCCTCGTAGGCCTTTTCCAGCTCAAAGACCGTGCCATTCCAGGCGTGGGCCAGCCTCGCCGCTGCTTTTTATTAGCCGTCCCCCGAACGCTCGAGTTCCCATTTCTGCCGCTGGTGGGCTTTAACCCACAAGCAGCCGAGGCAGAGACAGGCGTGACTCAAAGACGACGGCCGATTGCTTCTGGGATTGCGTGTGCAAGGTGGGTGCAGCCTGTTCTACAGCTCAGCAGTTCACATCCAGGTCAGCAGATTTTAATTGAGAATCCCCAGTGGGCCCATTTCACCCTGTCAGCGCAGGCAGAGCAGAGATGCCGCCGCCGAACGCCCCTTCCGCAGGCCAGCACCCGCCCCTGAGCAGGACGCGGCACCCCGGGACGGACCCGCGTCTCGCTGACCCCCACCCGTAATTGCAAGCACGACGTCAAGCGCTCGTTACCTCCCGTTAAACCGCAGGAGCCCAGGATCAGAGGTTGTTGAGTTAAATTGGCATCTGACAAAGAAAAGGCTCCGTTTTCCTGTATTCCTGAGCTTTTCTTCCCAGTGTTTCTTAAGAATTTGAATTCCTGACTACAAACCAGCAATTTATTAAATTAGCTTTGAAGGCTCTCAGGATCTCGGCTGCCCTCCCCAGGACATCTGCGGTTCCGTGGCGCCGCGGGTCAGAGCAGTTTATGTGACTCCTCCTGACCCACCATTTCCTGGGATCGCCTTTCTTAAGGAGCGTCTCCCCTTTCCTCACCCGCCATCACAATACGCGCACAAACGAGAAACGCAGAAGATGCCGGCGCCGCCGAGGAGCCGAACTCACTTGGTTTAAGAACCACAACTGTTACCTAAGGCCGCTGCTCCGGGCAGCCAGAAAAGGCCGGAGGGGGTAAGAATCCAGATTTAGGAGCCATCAATTAAACCAGAATTTCATTTCACGGCCCCGTGGCGTATTCCTGAGCTCGTCCCCTCCCGTGACGGTCCAGCCACGACCTGCCCTCCCTCCCCCGGCATACGGGGAGAAACACTCGGGGCCTGACGGGAGCCAGACGCCGCACACCACCAAACCTGCCGCCACAACACCCGCCGGTACCTCGCTCGCTCCCTGCGTTCCATTTCACAAACTCATTAACCGCGTCTCTTTCCCGAGGGCTCGCGGCCGGGCGCCGTCCGTTGCGCCACGCCCCGGCAGGCTGCGGGTGCTGCAGAGGACCAAAGTCCTCTCCAACGCATGTTCCAACGCGTACCTGTCCCCAGCACAAGCCTGTCTGGCTCCCACCTTCTCACGGGACTGGAAAGGCCCCAAACGTCCCTTTAGTTTGCCTGCAGCCAGCCAGCCCCCGGACGGGAGGTGTTAATGGACGGATTAAGGGCTGCAGACACTTCCATGCCGAAAAGCAGCTCTGCTCCAGGAGGGGGGCTGCGGCGCACCCAGGTCACGCCAGGTCCGTAGCGGGATTTATCGTTGGTGGATTTACAAAAACGCCCCCCGGTTCCACCCTACCTGCAGTTGCGTTAGTACAGCTGAGGGGGACGAAAAACAACCAGCGAAAATATCAAAGTACCCGAAGTTTAGACTAAGGCGTCAAAATATCTCGGTCTGAAGACCAAGAGCGCTGCTCCTTCTGGCAGAAGGAACGCGCCCCTCGCCAGCGGCACTGCCCCTGTGCTTGGGAGAACAGCCCCCCCCCCCGGCCCGCCANCCCCCCCCCCCCCCGGCCCGACAGCTCCCCACCGTGCCGCCACCGGCACCGGCTGACGCCCCCAACCTGTGCATCGAGGGCTCCTCCCCTCTGAACCACGTCTCTCACCACGAACCGTACCAGATCAACCCAGGCTGAGTTTCAGAGATGCTCGCTGCGCATTTTGCCTCTTTCCACCCCGTTTTAACAGCCCTTACAGCAACTCGTGTTGATAAGCTCACGGTTATCTATTTTCTCATGGAGAATACGGAAAATACCCTCCCAGGGAACCCAGGCGTTAACCTCTCAGGCTGAGCACGTTCCAGCTACAAGCCCCTAGAAATGCAGCGTGCGGCTGATGTAATCAAACTGACTTTTCAACAGCTCCCCCCAAGACCTTTTGAAACGTCACCAAGTTTATTCCCAAATATGGTGGGACACTCAGCCGCACTTTCGGGTTCACGCGTTGTACGTCAGCTAACGGCTCGCTCCGGGCCGCAGGGTGGCTCTCGGCGCAGCGGGAACCTGCTCGTTGCAAAGGGCTGGACCTCTGGCGGAGGTGATTGAGTTTATAAAGCATCCAACATACCTGCCAACAGGCCACCGGCCTTTAATTAGCGCTGGACGCAATTAATGAAACACGGTGCTTTGCTGAGCAAGCTCCAGGCAAGCTGATTCCTGTGCTCCTCATCCTCCTCCGAGCAGGCACTCCGGATGGAGCTGAGCGCGGCAGCGGGTACGGCGCTTTCGGGGCAGGGGGGGTCTCTCTCCCTTCCATTACAAACCACAGACAAGCTGCAAACTTCTCTCTGCACCTTCAGATTTTCACAGCATCTTTCACCAGTGCGCACCAGTGGGACTTGCTGTGGGCTCTGGTGTAATTCCAGTTAATGCAAGCACTCAAAGGAGCGCTACATTGCATTAAGGCTTCATTTTTTTACACAATATAAGAATATACGCAGCAATGAATCGCTCGGTACTCTACCACCAGCTTCAGGGGGGAAAAAGAAATAAAATAAATACTCCTATGAGCAATACACAGCGAGAGGAATTTTGTCTCAGAGCTTGGAGCCACCACATGTAAATTCAGGCATCACGGGTCAAATCTCACCTTAATCCCTGCAAAAAAGTCAGGGGGGAAAACAGGCAAAGGGGACGAGGTTGCTCCAAACCTACCGACGCAGACGAAGCCGCTGACACCTGCTGACGTCAGCGTGGTCCCAAACCCGCCTTCCACGCAGAACAGGCTTTTAAGAATGGTTTCTGATCGTGGATTTTCATGTGCTTTCAAGTTTCTGGAAGAAGAAATAAAGAGCCTGGCAAACATGCAGAATCGGGCATATTGATCTTCTAGGGCTAAGAAATAAGAGGGGGAAAAACAAAGGGGCCTCACTGAAGTCAGAATATGGCTTTAAGTGAGGGCAAGGTGAGTCGGCACGATGATTTCCACTACTCACAACAAGGTGAAACCGTATCACCACTTGCCTGCCGACGTCAGAAATGCCGTTCATCGCCAGAGATCGGGACCGTAACTCCCACCCGCACACCGAGACGAAGCCGCTGGCCCAGGTCGGCGTCGCTTCGAACCAGAGGACTCAGCCCTGTCTCCAAAGAGAAAGCGGGATCGCAGCTCCAGCCCTTCTGCGCGGCCAGACTTTGTCTCCCCACGGAGGAAATCCAGGCGACGAGGCAGCAGAAGTCACGGACCTGAACGAGGGCCACCCGTAAACCCCCCCCGGGGCGTAACGCCGCCGGTGGGCGCAGCCGTGGGGGCCTCAGTTCTGCCCTGGGGGAAGCTGCAGGCTCGGGTCCCCAAACGGGCGACACATCCTTTGCCGAAGGGTAAGCAGAACATCCTGTTCGATGGAAAAATAAAAGGGAGGAGGACAGCAAAATCTGGACCGTACAGAAACTGTTCATAGCACCGGTGAGCATTGCTCAGACGCCTTTAAATCCCCCTTCTACGGCATTTTTCCCCAGCTACCAGCACAGAATTTACCCAACGACAACAATGGCACGCTGTAGAAAACAAAAGGTCATTTTCCAAGCAAGGATGAAGCGGTGTTTGAAGCCTCCTCTGACACAGATAAAACGAACGGCGAGCCCCGAAGGAGCGGGAGCCCCCCAGCTCCTTCCCGTGGGGCCGTGGGAAGGTGGGTTACGGCTGGTTACGCCGTTAACGGCAAATCGCCGTTTACCTGGCGCAAACGGATCGGTCTTTTCAGGAACGGTCCCGCGGTAAGCGCAGGAGGTGCAGAGCACCGCGTGTCTGGTTCACGGGCACGGGGCACGCCGCAAACGCCCCGAGAGCCACCCAGCACCTCGATAAACGGCCCCTCTCGGGAGCTGCCTTCTAGCCAGCAAGTTAGCGCCCGGTATCAAGAATTCCCGAGTTATTAACAAGCCAAGCCACGACGACGGCGCAGTTTCTACAAGATTCTTCATGCTACCAATATTAACCCCCAGCCTGTGCTTCCAGCAGGAGAATTACCCTGCAGAGAGGACCTGATCTGCAGTACCTGGTAGGAAATACGTTGCCTTATCCTCACTTTACAGCAGAGGAAAACGAGGTGGCACCGTCAGCCGGCCTGCCCGGCGACACAAAGGATGAGCCGGGATGACGTCTGGGCGCGTGCTGCTGCCGGAGAGGTCCTCGAGCGCCCAAGGCACCCGCGCGGGGCTGGCAGATGCGACACGGACCCCTGTGGGAGACGCGACCTCTCGGAGCAGAGGACACCCGAAACACCCGGGGTCATCTCAGACGGCGCCGCGCGTCCGCAGGGAGCACCAAGCCCGGGTGACCGCGCACGATCCCAGCTTCGACCTCGGGGTTTTTGACTCCTGGCCTGAGCAGGAGATCGGATGCAGCCATCGCACGACGGCTTCTGTTAGACGATTGCCCGAGAAGCACACCGCGAGCGAAGAGCTCTGCAGCCGTACCCTTCCTTTGCAGTTATGGGTAAATGCCTGAAGCATTTCAGAATGTCTTGCTGCAAATTCCTTGTTAAATGAAGGCTTCTGCACTTCAAACACTTAAGCACACGCTCAGCTGGATGCCAGTAGTTGGCTGCGCTGACTCATACAGAGATAATCACGTGCTCGAAGACAGCGGAGGTTAAGTGTCCTTCTGGCGCAGCAGAGGCAGGCGGCCGGAGCCCGGCCCCGCTGCAGCTCCTCGGTTACCCGGGCACTTGAACCCCTGCTGCACAGCTCGAGCCGCTGGTCACGGGCACGGCGACTGCATCCGGGCTGGTCCCTGCTCCGCGCGCGTTTCCCGGTCCGCGGAGACGCTCGGGTAACCTGGCAGTTGAAAACAGACACACCGTGACCACCGCTGGATCCCGCCTCGGTCCCCGTCACCGATTTCTGCCGCTACAGCCCTCGCCAAGGCTCGGGCCACGACGTGCTCTGTGAGCAGGAGCACCCCGTCCCTGTCTCTAGGGCTGCTTTTTTCTCCAACCCTGAACAAACAGCTTTTTATTCCAAGCCCACGCCACCGAATCCATCTCGCTCCCAGCTTTCTCGCAGCTGCGTGACACGGCGAACCGCTTACTGCCTCCCCCGACATGCAGTTCTGAGGCCAAATCTGTAGCGAGGGGAGAGCACGGGATGCTTACAAAAGCCATCTTTTGTGACAGCGGAACAGACGGGCATTCAGCTGCAATTTTTAAAAGGAACTGGGCAGCCAGCTCCCGTATGCTCCTTCAAAAATTGCAGCTAAATTAGGCCAGCGAGTGCTGCACAGTTCACTGGACAATGTCAGCATGCTCATTCATATGCACCAACGCAGATTTCATGGTTTGGTAAGTGGCACCCTTCTCGAGGCCGGACTTGCAAAGTTGATAGATTTTTCTCTTTTGAACGCAATTTTCTCGTCACTGAAGAGCAATTCACACGCAGGAGGCACAGCCAGTTTGGAACCCACTCTTTTATTACAAGGTCAGATATAAAAACAATTCCAAGTTGTGGCTCTGAGACAAATCACTGAAACACCCCTCTCCCCCACTCACGCGTTCTCCTGCTGGAAACAAGAAGCCATCTCGCTCAGACTGGAGGAATCCACTGGATTTAATAGATTTTTTTTTTCCCAAAACCAGAGAACGACAAGACAAACCCAAGGTATGTTCAGCATCTTTTGTCCAAAAGTCTCCTCCGAACGTTGATTTCGGAATGGCCTACATTAAGCCAAAGCAAAAGAGCATTTTAAAGTAATGCAGGTATCATTTCTTCAAAAGGAAAAATCAAGCCCGATACTTTGAAACTGAATACAGTCACGGAGACGAACATTTAGAGCTTTAACAGACATCCTCTACTAAGAAAAACCACTCAGTTTCAAAGAAAATGTGCACTTTATATACAATTAAAATGAAACAAAAAAACCAGTAACAGAAACAGCTCCATTACTTGGCATTTTCGGAATGGATTCAGTGCTGGGTTTGCGATATCCTACACGCTGCTCGCTAACGGGGTATTTCCTGGTGGGGACAAGAGCTCACGGGACTGACCCGAGACGGCAGCTTCAAGCGGGTAACGGTTTAGGTCGTTAATTGGGGGAGGGCTGATACAACCAGGGGGTGAAGCAGCTGCCATGAACCGGCTTTGTTTTAAGCCATTACTAACAAATCACTGCAGTTTGGGCAGAGAGCAGCAAGGGGAAAGGATTTTCACTTCTTGCCACTCGGCTGGTGAAAGGCTGTTCCGAAACTGCCCCGAAGGGTTAAGAGCAACGTAACCCTCTTGGGAAGCTGAAAAGACCCACCCCAGTGTCGGGATAAGGAGCGGATTGTAGCCATGCGTCCACCGGTCATCTCCAGGCTCCAAATGTCTTTCCCCAGCACTTTCAGACAACACGGTTTCCACCCAGCTCCTCCACCGCACCCCCAGCTTTCCGCTGGCAAAGCCTCTCTGCCCGTCTCCAGGCAGCGTGCTTCTCTTCAGACTCGGGTGTAATTAGAGGAGCGCTGTTAATAAGCTCCCTCTCGTCCCTGCCCGCAAGTCCACTCAAGCTTTCAAAAACTGCTACATACTCACTGTGCTCCTTACTTAAAGGCATCACCCTGAAACTTTTCTCCATCAAATTCAGAGGCTGCTGCTCTCCCGCCGCAGCGGCCGGGAGTCGCTGCCAAACGAAGAGCACGTTCGCTTCCGCGCGTCCCTGCTGCAGGGGACCTGGCGCAGCTCTCGCCGAGCCCGCGCGGAGGGCTGCGTGGGCTCTGGGCACACCTACGTCTCCAAAGCCGAGCTGAGAGAGCTGGGATCTCTGTCTGGACCGCTCGGTGTCCAGAGTGAAAACAGACTGCAAATAATTCAGCAAAACACCTATTTTCCGCAAGTGCTCGGGTAGAGGATAACTGCAAGCGTGTGCTCACGTCCCCTCAGGTTCGATTTAAGGTAAAGCCTACGCTTCGACGTTCTGCGGGACGGGAACGGAGCACGGGTTTACCCGTGTCCTCCACGGAGCCTCAGTTCTCAATCCGGTTCCTGACCAGGCTGTAAGGAGGGCACTAAGGACTGAGGTAGCCTCGAAACAGGACAGTCCCCCAAAATACATTAAAACGCACAAAAACCTAACAAACCCAGAGAGCGGGGCAAGGTCCTGAACACAGCATAAACAGCAGCAAAAAGCATACGCATCTATCAGCATCTCGAACACGGACGCGCACCCTTGCCAAAAAGACACCGCCAAGGGCAGCAAATACCGCGCTCTCCTTCTCTAATTATAAATTCAAGTTTAATGCCAAAACCACAGAATGCCAAACCCGACTGGTCTCTCAAGCAGAAATGGAAATTAGACACGCTGCTCTGTCGGAACTGGACTCCTCAGACGTACGGGAAGGACGGGGGCTCTGGAATAAGGCAGTGTCCCTGATACTGGGAACGGGCTTTGCGAAAACTCTTCCAGACAGCTCGTGTGTCCTGGCTGGGGGGAGGAAGGTTATTCCTCCAGCGTAGCGCGCGGAGAAACAAAATCACCATGACGCCATCTAACCAGATTACTTTGGAAAAGACAGAAATCTCCTCCACAAGGTATGGTAACAACGCCATGCCCTTGGGGAGCGGGGCCTTACATAACAACAGGCCTCAAACCCATCCACTTCCATAGATATCACATAAATACGGGGAATTACTGAATCCAGCAATTTCTATTCACTGCTTTAATTATTTTTGGATGTTTCACAAGAGTTTGAAGTGTCTCTTCCCTCCTGTTGCATAAGCTTGCGGGGAGGTCCGAGCCCTCCCTGCCTTACGCCTGGCACGCTCACTCCGAACGCCAAGTACCCTCACAGGCAGGTTTGTCCTGTAATTTTCCACGGGAGGGGAAAACCAACCCCGTAGAACACAGCAGCTATAGCGTGACACTTCCATTTTATAAGTAGCACATCATTTTTGGAAAAGACAGAGTCAAGAGCACCATCAACAGACGTTTTCCCAAGCTTTCACGGCTCTGCTGCTCAGCGACTGGCGCCCGCGGGCTGCCCGGATAACCGGAGACTCCTCACGTTGAAGGCACTTTTGAAACGCAGCATAGAAAGTTTTACGTTTAGAACAAGGAAGAACGACGACGAAACTGCGGACCACGGTAATAAAACTAGCAAAATGCTAACAGCTACCCATTGCTTTCGCCTCATTAATATAAAAAAGTGTAACATCAGAGATCCAGTGTACAAATACAAAAAAGTTGTGCATAATAAATGTACTAGAATACTGTACATACAGCATAAACCGTTCACTGAGAATGATTTAAATATACTTATATGTCTCCTGACTTGGAAGACAGAAGAATAAAGTTCTATAATCCTAGAATATGCGTATAAACCCTTTCTGAGAGGTTGAATCACTAGCCAACGGTATCCCTGAAAATAAGCAGAGTCAAATATTTACTTAATGGAAGCCATTATTCAAGGGTTGCTGGATATGATAAACTAGGTGAAAAACCACAATATATAAACTGAGCCAGCACTAAATCCAGACAGAGTTCTTCCCGTCTCCTGACTTGCTACTGGCACTGCTTTTGTTTGAGCCTGCTTTGGATTTCTTCTCTCTGGAACTGCCGGGATTGTTTTGGTTGTTGTAAGCCTGGATCGCGAGGTCCAGGTGCTCCTGAGCCACTTTAATTTCCCTCTGCAGATTTTCCAGGTCGGCAGGAATGTTTTCTTCATTACTTCCATACTGCTGTTCCTGAGCTATGTTGGCTTTGTTCTGTTTGTAGGCCATTTTGGCGTTGGACAGTTCAGTGTATTGCATTTGCTCTGGCTTGACCGCGATGTTATAGCCAGGAGGAGCAGATGGCGTGTTCCAAGTAAAAGGGTAGTTATAGGTGCCGGAGTCTTCCAGCTCTTTTCTCTTGTTGTTCAACGTGTCCCGGATTGTGCCAAATCCCAAGTGGAGCATCTCCCAGACATTCAGAAGTAAACACATGCAGCTCACCCCGTACATTATTAGCAGGAAAATGGTCTTTTCGGTCGGCCTTGAAATGAAACAATCAATTTTGTGCGGGCACGGCTTCCTGCTGCACACATATATGGGGCTGACCTCAAAGCCATACAACAGGTACTGACCCACCAGAAAGCCGATTTCAAACATAGTCCTCGCCAGAAGCTGCAGGACATAAATTTTCATGAGCCCGTCTTCACGGATTCGCCGCCTGCCGTCATGCTTGGCTTTGCCAGGGGCCTGCTGCTCCTTGTTCTCCCGTTCGCTTTCCAGCTCTATTTCCGGGTACATCATGGGGTCTTCCTCGTGGTCTTCCTCCGTTTCCTCTAAGCCGCGGTGCTGTTTCCAGCGCATGGAAAAGCTTTTGCTTCGGATTCTTCTGTCGGCTTCGCTGTGTTCCACCATGCGGGCAATTTTATGAATCGCGTAGCCTAAATACATGACAGACGGAGTGGCAACAAGGATGATCTGGAAGACCCAAAACCTGACATGCGAAAGAGGAGCGAAAGCATCGTAACAAACATTCTCGCAGCCAGGCTGCTCCGTGTTGCACACGAACTTGTTTTGTTCGTCGTAATAAATGGATTCTCCTCCCACAGCAGTCAGGACAATCCGAAACACAATCAGCACTGTCAGCCAGATTTTGCCAACAAAGGTTGAGTGATTGTGGATCTCCTCTAACAGACGGGTCAGAAAACTCCAGCTCATGGTGGTCAAACAATTTTATCTAAAAAACAAACAAACCCCCCCCAAATATTGATGAGTTTATCAGCCTGAGCCTAAATGTTGCAAACATTCAACCAAGAGAGTCAGAAAATTCTAGAATTTTACAACCAACACGCAGGCATTTCTGTAGCATCACCTGTCACCGGGAAACGCCGGCTGCCAGAATTTGCTTGAAGATCCTACGTCTCCTCCGCAGGCTTTTGAGAAGTCTGCTGTAAAAACAAAAAAGCAGGGGCTAACTGCCATTTCACAGACAGAACGTGTTCCCAAAGCTGCGCCCGAGCAGAAGGGAGAACTGCGGCTGCTCTGTATCTCAGCCGTTAGTAAAACCACTTACACTTCGGGCTGAAATCTCCAGAACACATCGGATGCAAAGCTGAGCTCCCCTGAAATTTTACGGGCGCTGCTGGCTACGTCCCACGGTAAGATTTAACTGCGTGGAGGTGGCCGAGCCGTGTTAAAGGCTGAGCTAGCCACCTCGGCCTCGACCGCAGCCCACGGAGACAAAGCGTTCTCTCCACGGGGCAACGCCAGCTGTCCTCAGACAGAAACGAACCGCCCGGACCAAAGCTGAGAACCAGGCGACGGCTGTTACCTCTGATTTAACGACAGGACGGAGCTGAGCGCCCCGAGCAGCGCTACCCTGCAGGCCTGGGCCAGAGCCAGGGCGTGACCCAAGGAACATCTGCCTTCCAACCTGGTGCTCAAACTGTTCTCTGGATTTGGGCTCAGTCCCGTAGGGAGGCGAAAGATCTCCCTTGCAGGGCCAGGAGAGAGTTTGGTATGTATTTCATAGTGGTTTTGGGGACGGTAGGCTTCCGCTCCAATTTAAAAAAGCATCTGTCAAAAATTTTAGAAGAGATATTAGATAGAAATCGATAAAAATTTGCAATAACAGTAAAAAAACCCAAACCATCAGTGGAAACTCAGGGCTGGCAACACTGAAGCAGCAGCATTTCAGGCCCACCTGGAGCTCTAAGTAGTAAAACTGGTAAAATATCGAGCAGGAAGAACTGTCTGACGCTGTCACAGCACAGGGGATAAGGCATCTTGCAGTCCGCCCATGATGTCAAAGCTTAATTTGTCAAATATTATTAGTAGAAATTTGTGCATCAGAACAGTATTTGGTGAAAGATCCAGAACCGGACAAGTCTCTGGCACTCAGATCTCAGCAGTGATTTATTCTTAACCTGGAGAAATTTCAGGAGACCGGAAGAAAACTGCTATTTGCTGCTACTGAACTTCTTCCACACAACTACAGAGTTGTTCACAGGCAAAATAATGAAATTTGAGGGGATGCAATCAATACAGAATTAAAGGATATAAATGTAATGCCCCTTCTGGTGAAATTCAATGTTTCATTGAAAAGGCAACAGCACAGACATAATGCAGATGGGCTGTGCAGGACATTTGATTTATTACTTCATGGCAGTGCGAGGAAAAAAATAGCACCAGAGAGTATTAAAAAAGCCCGTATTAAGTGAATTAAAAGTAACGAAGATCTTGACAAATGATTCCCGCATTAGAACCAAGAGCAATTGTGGGTAATTACAGCGAGTTCTGCAAAGCCCAGGAACAGGCCTGGCAGCTAGGCTGGATTTTCCCCAGACCCGAGCAGAAAATGGCTGCAAACGGCAGGGAAGTTCACAGGCTGACAGAGACGCGAGTCCTCAGCGATGCAGAAAAACCCGGATTGCTCGAGAGGCTGAGCCCACCGGGCTGAAGGCAAAGACACGCAGCTCAGAAAAAGAACAGCAGTGTGTGTTTAACGGAGAGGGCAGCTACTCTGGACATCAGTTAATAGGGAAGGGAGCGAGGGACCTAACAGATGAGCATCTCAGGGCGAGCTGGCGGTACAGCAGAGATGATTCACGCAGTCCTGGGCTGTGTCACGTGCGAACAGGAGCGAGGAGGGGGAGCTTACCTCCTTGTTAGCACGACAGCACCCGATGCCTGTGTCTGCATCCTTCAAAAGTTGCTCAAACATCAGAGAGCGCGTGTATTAGTCTCGAAACCAGCTGAAGAACGGGGAGGATGCCTAGAAGTGAGAGATTTAGAGAGTTCAATTTATTTAGCTGGGAAACATGGGAAGAAAGCGCAGGATTACCGGTGAAGCATTCAATCTAGCGGCTGCCAATTGAGCGTGCAATCAACCCAAGGCTTACAATCCAAGATCTTCTTGCGACGCAACCACACTGCCATTACGCCGTAGACAGAATGGGTTGAAACAACACATTTTTAACAGGGGATTCCAGTGCTAGGGCAGCATCTTACCGCTGCAGGTGGCTTCATGCTCAGGACCCCCATTTCAGAAAGGCACCCGAGCACAGCGCCGCGACCCCGAGCTCTGCATTAGAGAGAGACGGCGCGTCACACCCCCCCACGGCCGGCATTTCCCCGCAGCTCGCTCCAATTAGGGGTCAACCCCCCCCCCCCAAGGCGAGTCTGGGGGCACTCTGTGCCCCAGAGGGTCTCCAATACGCGGAACAGAAGAGGCAAGTGAAGTCCGCGCCTGGAACTGGGGGTTACAGGGCTAAGAGCCCCAACACCCACATTCACACCACGCTGCGCTGCCGACCTGGTTCCAAGCACGGAGCTGTAACAGGACGCGCGTGCTGCTGGCAGACACGTCACGATTCGGCAACTAAAAATTAGATAAAACCCAAATGACTTTAAGGGGTTCATTTTCACTCACTGAAAACATTAGGGCCAAACTCCTTCCTGCAAGTAAACTACAGAGTAAATCTGAAGTTAATTAAATACCCTTGCCAGTGTAATTTTGGAATAAAAGCAGCAGCTAGCCTTCGAATCCTCAGATGCTGTCAATGTTTATTCCCATCAGCAGTTGACAACAGAGGAGTTTGAAATTAGCGCTGGTTCCAATGAGGGGACAATGAATCTCTACTTTTAGACAAGCTGCTACCTTGAGATTCAATAAATTGTTTTGAGGTATTTCATAGAATCACTAAGGCAGGAAAAGCCCTCTGAGATCATCGAGTCCAACCGCCAGCCCACCCCCCATGGTTCCTGCCCCCTGTCCCGCAGTGCCACGGCCACACGCTGTTTGAACCCCCCAGGGACGGGGACTCCCCCCTCCCTGGGCAGCCTGTCCCCAGCCCTGACCACTCTGTCGGGGAAGGGATTTTCCCCAATCTCCACCCTGACCCTCCCTGGAAGCAATGTGAGGCCGTTCCCTCTTGTCCCATCCCTTGGTGCTGGGGAGCAGAGACCAACCCCCCCTGCCCACCCCTCCTGTCAGGGAGCTGCAGAGAGCGACCAGCTCTGCCCTCAGCCTCCTCTGCTCCAGACTGAACCCCCCAGGTCCCTCAGCCACCCCCATCAGACTGGTGCTCCAGCCCCTTCCCCACCCGCTGCCCTTCTCTGGACACGCTCCAGCCCCTCCATGTCCTTCTGGTGCTGAGGGGCCCAGAACTGACCCCAGCCCTCGAGGTGCGGCCTCACCAGGGCCACTTTTCAACCACATACCGGGGGTTGGCTCGTATTGTACCTCACCGGCTGGAAAGAGGAAGGCGGCGGGAGGCGGGTGGGTGACACCTTGGCTCCCTTGGCCGTGGTGCGGAGCCGGAGCAGAGCAGGAGCCAGCCCCTGGAGGGCACAAGGCATCTGGCCCACTTTGGAACTTGCTTGACCGCGCTGGAGCGTACATTCGGGTTAACCACAGCCTTCAGGCGCGGAAGACGGCGTTATCAGCCGCGTGTTTAATAACCAAGTCTTCACTCAATTAGAGGGTTCTGGCTGTGGAGATGTGAGGGTGCCGAAGAGCTCTCTCGTCAACAAGAAAGTGTCGCTTATTCTAAATTTAGTTTTAGCAGCTACTGACACCCAGCAGGCAGAGAACACCTTTGTCTTTAAGGAAACCCTTTGGTTCAAGCGAAACGACCTGTCGTTAAACCCTTCCTTCACCGGAGATGTTCAGCCCATCCAAATCAAACCTAATACGAACACAACAAGTTCCAGGCAGCATTCTGGCACTTGGGACGGCGGCACCCTTCGGCTCGGTGAGCTCAGCCAAGGCCAGCCTGCAGGTCTCTGCCTGCACCACCCACGTACTGCGGGACCCAGGCACACGGCGGTAACCTTCACCTAACGTACACTTCGCATCGCCCACATTTGTTGTTCTGGCAACATTTAACTCGATAACTTTCCATTGTTTGAAAGGAAAATCTATGGACACTGACACGCATCTGAAAAAGGCAAAATGTCAGCAATTTCAGCTAATTTAAGTCATGCCAGGATGTGCATTTGAGAGAGACTTTCACTCCTTGTATTTGTCATCAGTTCATCCCAGCACTCCCAGCGGAGGAGGCTGCTCGAGCTGGCAGGATATACGACGCAAATAACACGACGCTTATCTCCGACAGCAAGCTGGCTCCTGCGGGCTGAAGTTCTGCAGGCACGGACACCCAGGGGGAATAAAGAAGAATCTGGAGCAGGTACACAGGAAAAAAAAGAAATCGGTTTTAGGTTACGAGACTCACTGCAGGAGATCTCTGGAGTTACTCACACAGCGATTGTTTACGCGCAGAGAGTGAGCGGCTCCTCACGGGGGGAGCCTCCCCGGGCCAGCCCATGTGTGGGCTGGAGCATGAATTTAAACATGGGATTAATTTCATCTTGTTTCAGCTCCCTCATCCTCATGGCGACCCCCCGCCAGTCAGGGAGGGGAGAACTGCACCTCACAGTTCACTGTCGCAACCCTCAAGTCCTGCCCCCGGATGAGAGAGCTGATGCGTGGCAGGGACGGACAGAGGGACAAAGAACGGAGGCAGCTGGAACCCTGTGGTGAAGGGCTCCCAGCGGTGCCTCCAGACCCCCGAGACGCACGGCACCCGCGAGGTGCTGCAGCACGCAACAGCCAAGGTTTGCGAACAGCCTTACCGCAAGCTGTTGAATCCCAAACGTCTTTGTCGTGTACAACGTCAGGACTCGTTTCATCAACGACGCAGCCCGGGACCGAGCGCACCCTCAGCACGTCTGCGGAGGACACCAAGCTACGGGCACAACCGATACGCTGGAGGGAAGGGATGCCAGCCAGAGGGATCGCGGCAGGCTGCGGGAGCAGCTCCACATGAACCTCAGGAGGTCAACAAGGCCAAGGGCAAGGTCCTGCACCCGGGTTGGGGCAATCCCCACCATCAGCACAGGCAGGGGGATGAAGGGACAGAGAGCAGCCCTGAGGAGAAGCACTTGGGGACAGTGCACTCACAGCCCAGAAAGCCAACCGTGTCCTGGGCTGCGTAAAAGCAGCGTGAGCAGCCGGTCGAGGGAGGGGATTCTCTGGAGTCCTTGGCACAAGACAGACGTGGACCTGTCAGAGCACGACCAGAGGAGGCCACAGAAATGGCCACAGGGGTGGAACAGCTCTGCTACGGAGAGAGGCTGGGACAGGTCAGCCTGGAGAAGAGAAGGCTCTGGGGAGACCTTATCGTGGCCTTTCAGTACTTAAAGGGGACTCACGAGTAAGAGAGAGATTTTGTAAACCAAGACCTGTAGAGACCAGACAAGGGGCAACGGTTTTAAACTGACGGAGGGCAGGTTTGGATGANCAAGGCCAGGTTGGATGGGGCTTTGGGCACCCTGGGCTGGTGGGGGGTGTCCCTGCCCATGGCAGGGGGTGGGGCTGGGGGGGCTGGGAGGTCCCTTCCCACCCAAACCAGCCTGTGACTCTAATACTCCCGCTGGAAGGACTCCACAACTGACCCACAGCGCTGCGAAGGCAGACGAGCTGACCCCCCGGGCCAGCCAGGACACCATGCCCTGCCATCCACAGCCAGGTACGGCCTTCAGCTCGCGACTGAGCGTTCCCCAGAGCAGCGGCCACGTGCAGGAGCCCCACGGCCCAGCTCCCAGCGGGGAACCCGGCGCTGAAGCTCTGGGGTCTCTGAATTCCCACAGTTCACCAGAACCTCCTCCTCCAAGCACACATAGGAGAAAGACTTTGTACCCAAAAGGCAGTTATTAAGGGGAATATATTTACAGGAAGACTTCTTCCCTTAAAATATGTCCTCCCGTGTCACGCTAATGAAATTTGATTAATTTATTAATGATATATTTGTTTTGGTTTTGTTTTTAAGCAGTTTAAAAAGACGTGTGCTGAACAGTAAAAAAAAATAAATCAAGAATAAATGCATGGCAATTCTGTTGATAATCAAAAGAGGTTTCATGCTGCATGAAAGTAAAATTGGACCCAGAGGCTAATTAAAATAGGATTTGAATTAGGATGAATAATTAGCATTATTCATTCAAATCTCATTTACATTGAAATGTAAGAAATTGCATGATTTACAATTATTTTGGGGGAAGCATGGAGGGGTTTTTTGTTTGTTTGTTTGGGGGTTTTTTAAGACCTGAAAAATGAGTAAGACCTTATTGTTCAAGCAAGGAGAAAGTCAGGGCCAGCACTGGGAAGGTACAAGCTCAGCACAGGTCCTGTAGCGTGCTGATGCCACCCACCTTCCCGACCCGAGCAGCAATTCCGGCGTCCATCCTCCTGAGCGATGCAAGCGGAACGACGCGGGGATCTTCCTGGGGAAGACAGTTCATTGCTGCCACCCTTCCATCACTCATCAAGGCAAGGGATTCAATCACCACCAACTTTAGCTGTATGTTTTTAAGGAGTGTTTACAGCACTGTGCAGCTGAAAAAGAAAACCTGGGTTTTTTTTAAAATCTATATTAAAATATTTAATCTATATTAAAATATTTGGGAGTGGAAAGGCTGGTACTTTTTGGACAACACACAGCGCTTTTTCAAGTAAATACCCTGTCCTCTGGAAAGCCTCACGTAGCAAAATGCAGAGGATGGTTTTGAAAAAGCCACAGCATCAACGTCAATTTGGAAATAATTCCGAATGGTGCCTTCAAATCCCAGGCATGTTAACAAGGTCCTGCTGACCCCCAGATCAATCCCCTCGAGTCTGAAAAACCCCTCGTTGAATTACGAGACCGCAGATCCTATGTGAGATATAAATAGGACACTAAAATATGGGTAAGAGGTGGAGATATAATAAGATTCTTGCGCTGTCAAAAAAATAAAGATGTCAAATACGTATCTTTTTGAAAATCAACATACACATACACATACCCACCCGAGCCCTCAGCTTAAAGATAAACTGGAATTTACAGATAAGACATGAACCTCCAGTAGCCTCGGCGTGCCCTCTAGGTAACGCTAACATGGAAAGCCAAGTGACAATTTTAGCAACACTCCCCCGCAGTGACACAATTTCAAATGAAATCACAACGTGTTTCATGCTGGCCAAAACCAGCATTTAGTTCACCCACAGCAGCCGCGCTCCTCCAGGAAGCGGCATTTCCAGGGCAGGCGCCCCAGAGCATGCGAGAGCCCGGCTCCGGAAGAGCAGCGTCCGTCGGGGCAGCCCGCGCCCTGCGCTGCAGCACGAGGACGGGGCAGGCTGCGAGCCTGACTGGAGCTCGTTTGAGGGCAGAAGCCTGCAGTGATAACAGGCTCTGTGGAGGCTGGGCTGCAGAGTCTCTGTTAACCTCACGAAATTTTTGGAGCCTGTTTTGGGGTCCGTGTCAGCCCGAGTCCCTTCACACACGCTCAGTATTCAGCGTCCCTTCCGAGGTGTACCAGCTTGGGGACCGAGGTGTACCAGCTCGGGGACCGGTACAGCGAGCTCCCGCGCTTGGCGTTCCTGTGGCGACTCAGGACAGAGCTGTCAGCTGCTGAGCAAACCGGAGCAAGCCGCTGCCCAGACCTGTCCTACAGACTTAAGGTATCAAGACCCAGGAGCACGCCCCAGGTGATGCCTGCACTCTGGTGATGTGAAATACAATAATGGAGAAAACAAAGCGCTCAGCAGATTCCGCGGCGAGACGCGGCGCGCTGTTTGACAGTCTCTGCAATGAAACACTTGATCCTCGGGGCAACAAGCCACAGTCAAACCAACCCAGCGCCGCGCCAAACCTTGGTTGTACCAGCACAGTACCGGGACCGCAGCGCGCGGCGCGAGGAACCCCTCTCCTTCCGCACACCTCTGGGTCAGGAACAACCCAGCCCGTGAAGAGCTGCTACACTGGAGCTCAGAAACAACCCGGGAGTTAACTCTGCCTGAGCTCTCCCGAGCACTCCCTCTCCCTCTCACCCATCTCACCCACCTCCCTATCGTAGAGAAATGCTTTGAAGTGTGTGAGACCAAAGTTTAACCCCGCTAAGCCCAACGGTTTCAAGCAGTTCCCATACGAACCGGCCTCGCACAGCGCTGGCAGGTTCAGGGGACCGACGGGCGCGGGCTCTGCCTTGCCCCCGGCCCCAGTGTTGCTGCGCTTGTTCCTCGCTGCGCAGGAGCCGGGAACGTACAGCAAAACTCCTTCCCTGTGCACTTCAGTGGGACACTGAAAACAAGGAATTACAGGGTAGGTAAAATGGTAATTTATTTTTTTCTTTTGGCACAAAGTTTGAATCTGAAGCTCAGGCCATACAAGCAAAACCACCCAACACTGCTGTTTGGAGATGAAGGGCAAGGGTTCAACCAAAACCTGAGCTCTCGGATTGCCAGCCAAGGCTGTCTGCAGACAGCATGGCCAGGGACTGGTATTTGTACCCTTAAAATCCCAAGATCACGAGGGCATCCCCCACACAGACTGTTCCTACCAACAGAAATGACCATCAGACTGGGAGAGCACAGACTCAGCGTGGATTCAGGTCCACAAAACACCCCCGACTGTGGGCTGTCGGTTCCTTCGTTCCACACCAAGTGGATGCAGCAGGGTTTTCCACGAGACGATCACACATGTGCAGCACCCATCTGCCAAGTACCAAGTTCCCCCTCAGAGCTGCTCCCAAACCAGATACCGTTTGATAAGATATCACGTGCTCCCCAGCTCAGGGCTACTAAACCCTGGTCCAGACACGCAGCGAGTTACCGCCTGCCAAAACACTTCAGAGATCAAACGCGCCAAACGCCCAACAAGCCCGACGCTGCGACGTCTTCTCTGCAAGCAAGAGAACCACCCACTGACTTCAGTCACTCATCTGGATTTGGAAGATGCTTAAACTGTGGGTTCCCTTGTACCCATATGCATCACCCTAAGAAACGTTTTAAATACCTCTGAGGATGGAGACTCCACAAGCTCTCTGGGCAACCTGGTCCTGCGTCTGACCGCGCTCACAGTAAATAAAAAGTGTTTCTTAAGTTTAAGTGGAATGTCCTGTGTTTCAGTCTGTGCCCATCGCCCTTCCCTGGGCACCACTGAGAAGAGCCCAGGACAAGAGCAACAAAGCAATTTCTCATGTAAGAATGAAGGTAACGGAGAGGGGACAAGTCACAGGGACTTGAAACCCACCGGCGAGTGACACTGCCACCCAAGATCCTTCCTGTTCACAGTGTGGGGTGACTGCCCCAAAAAAGCACGGGCTGCTGCAGGGTAATGACCCCCAACACGCCCCATGCGGTTCCACTAGCGTTGGCATGATATAAAGATGATACATTATTAAAAATATTAAAAATATTGTACTGTTGACTATTGCACCTGTGCTCTCAGCAGTTACTTTAACAAATACGGGCAAAGACGAAAAAAGCGCAGTGGGGATGACAACGAGAGGCGGGTATTAAGTGACCAACACCACTCCGCAGCGACAGAGCGGAGCGGGGAGCGGGGCTGGGGTTACTGCACACACCTGCCAAGGCATCCCACCGAGCCAGCTCGCCCCAGGACGTGCTCGCTGGCTTGCACGCAGCAGGGGCGATGAAAGGACAGCGTCCCGCTTCAAACTCCGCAACAGCAGCTGCACGGGGCAGAGCTGCAGCCGGAGCCACGCAGGGAAGAGCGGAGCAGAACGACTTGGGCGCTCAAAGGAAACGGCGGCGCCGTGCCCTGACACCTCGGACCAACGACAGGCACTTCCACGCCGAGACCCAGAGCGCCGCAGCGAGGAAAGACTGAGAACGTCGTGTCTTCCCAGACAGACCCGAAAGGTCTCTGGTCCGAACAGAAGAACGCACGAGCACTGCTGTGTGTTCCACCCAGAGCAAAGCCACCGAGGGACACTCGCTGCTGGGGAGCCACAGCCTTCGTACGGGCTAGAGCATCGCGCGCTTACCTGGGTGCCTCCACCTCCCGCCGCGAGGTCGGGGCAGGGCCAGCTTCGCTCGCATACTGTGGCAGTCAGGCATCAGAGAGATTTCTCTGCCTCGATGTGATCAGCCATTCGCATCACCACAACACCCCTGTAACTACCGATCCCACCGCAGCCAACAGCACCACAGCATTTCCCCGTGGGGCTCCTCCTATCTGCTCAGAGGGATGAGTGTCAGAAGAGGATGACACTCTCGAGGCAGCTGACCCAAATATCACTCTCACGGCCATTTTGGGGAAGAAGGGAGAAGCCAAAAGAGAGCAGTTCTGTCGGCTCCTGTATGTCAAAAAGCTCTCACTCGGCTGAGCTGGACACGATCGACCGGGGGTGAGCACCCAGTGCAGCCCCACCGCATTATGACAGTCAAAAGGCACGGTCACAGCATTTGCCTCACAGATGAGCCTCAAAAATTAGAATGAATGGCTTGTGAATAAAACAGGTCCCACATACACACCTCAACGCCCCAAATCACCCATTCCGCAGCATTTAAACGTGGCAGTTGTTTCACTGTGACAGGGTTTTTCCTTCCCAGCTCCGTCACGTGCTCCGTCACCAGCACGAGGCCGCCTGGCCCTAACCCTCCGCTGTACCAAATTCATCTAACGTTTTCTTCTCCAGCAGCTTTGCGACTAAGCTTCACAGAGAAGGAGGGATGTTCGGCAGGCAGACGAGGACATGGAGCATTGCAAACCCTCACCGCCAGCTGCCTCACAATGCACCCAGCACTTGGAACAGCTCTGCGACCTGCTCAGGACCTGCCACTTGCTGAGATGTAGAAGACCAGAAAGCTCTGCAGACCTCTGTGCCTTTACCTGACTGCACGTCTCCTTAGGTGGAGAGCACTAACCTCGGGAGGACGGTGGCCAGCCACGCCAGAAGGTCATCATCCCACTGTCGGTTACCTGTACACCCCAACCACCTACGAACACCTACAGCCAAGGACAGAACGCCAGCACCTCACCAGGCCATCAGAACCACCCTACAGCGAGGCGGTGCGCAGCGTCACACCGCCACACAGGGCAAGAGCCCAGCGCAAGGGGGCCGCTACGAGAAGAGAGCAGCAAGCACCCAGCTCGCCAGGCTCGCTCGCCCTCCTGCCAGACGCTGGCCCGCTGCTTCAACTTCTCCCAAGTGCTACTAAACTGCAGAAGGCACTGAAGAGTTGCGTTTCCATAAATCGGTTTTAAGTACAATTTGTTTCGAGAAAAGCAACGTCGTCAGTGGGAGCAGCCTGCTCTGCTGGCATAAAGATTCTACTCCAGCTTGAGTTCAACGGGAGTCTTAACAGCTTTGTTTTGCCAAAGATAAAATTTAGAACGTAAATATGCACATGAACACACTATGTGCATTATTTGTTGAAAAAAAAATTATTTCCTATAGTGAAATAAGGAACGGAAATTTGTCATCTTCTAGAAGACTGCAACACTTTTCGAGACCCCCCCTTGGGAAGAGACCCGAAGCGGCGCTGACGAACTCCCTGCACCCCAGCACAGCAGCTGGGAGCACACACAGATCAACTGGTTTTTTCTTTCCGAGAACAGCCACAAATCACTTCTATTTCATGAGAGGAAGCAGGAAGCCCTTTTCCCACAACACCCCACCAAGCACGAAGCAGCAGGCGGGTCATTTTTTGCCTACTGACTGCTTTACGTGGCCGTGTATTTTACCAGATTTATCAACACAGATCAGGAAAATCAGCAGCGTATTTAAGGCAGGTTAGCCTCCCGAATCACGGAATCGTTCAGGGTGGAAAAGACCTTTA
>VWZZ01000762.1:0-88710 GCA_013399095.1 Psophia crepitans | reverse complement strand
GGACACAGAAGATTTTAAAAATGAGGCTTCCAGCTGAAGTGCCTAATCTGAAAAATCAGCCCCAAGGGGTAGAGTCCTTGCCCTTTCATGGCTGCTTTGTGTCACTGTCAGCATCTCTTTTCCTGAGCATGTCTCTTTCCTAGGCACTACACCTAACAGAGAAACTGGCCGAGCAGCCAGGGATCGGGTTAGGGAAGCCAAAGCCCTGATAGAATTAAATCTGGCCAAGATGTCAAAGGCAACCAGAAAGGCTTCTAAGGCAACCAGAAAACCTTCTAAGGTTTGTCAGTGATTAAAGGAAGACAAGGGAAAACGCAGGCCCTCTCCAGAAGGAAATGGGAGACCTGGTTACCCAGGATATGGACAAGGCTGAGGTACTCAATAAATTTTTTGCCTCAAGTCTTCACCAGCAAGTGCTCGAGCCGCACCACCCAAGTCGCAGAAAGCAAAGGCAGGGACTGGGAGAATGAAGAACCACCCACTGTAGGAGAAGATGAGCTTCAAGGCCGTCTAAGGAACTTGAAGGTGCACAAGAACCTCATGAGATGCGTCTGCGGGTCCTGAGAGAACTGGTAAATGAAGTGGCCAGGCCACTCTCCATCATATTTAAGAAATCATGGCAGCCTGGTGAAGTTTCCACCAACTGGAAACGGGGAAACAGAACCCCCATTTTTGAAAAGGGAAAAAAGGAAGACCCAGGGAACTACAGGGTGGTCAGTCTCACCTCTGTGCCTGGCAAGATCGTGGAGCAGATCCTCCTGGAAAATGAGCTAAGGAACATGAAAAATAAGGTGATTGGTGATGGTCATCATGGTTTCAGTAAGGGCAAATCATGCCCGACAAATTTCGTGGCCTTCTATGACAGGGTTACAGTGTTGGTGGATAAGGGAAGTGACTGACATCATCTACATGGACTTGTGCAAAGCATTTGGCACTGTCCCGCACGACATCCTTGTCTCTAAATTGGAGAAACATGGAATTGACTAATTGACCACTCTCTGGATAAGGAACTGGCTGGATGGTTGCACTGAAAGAGTTGTGGTCAATGGCTCAGCGTCCAACTGGACATCAGTGACAAGTGGCATTTCTCAGGGGTCAGTACTGGGACCAGCACTGTTTGACATCTTTGTCAGCAACACGGACAGTGGGACCGAGTGCACCCTCAGCAAGTTTGTTGACAACGCCAAGCTGTGTGGTGCAGTTGAGGGACCACACAGAGGGAAGTGCTAGAGGGAAGGGATGCCATCCAGAGGGACCTTGTGTGACTATCATGAAGTTCAACAAGGCCAAGTGCAAGGTCCTGCACAGAAGTCAGGGCAATCCTAAACACAAATAAAGGCTGGGGGACAAATAGATTGAGAGCAGCCCTGAGGAGAAGGACTTGGGGGTGTTGGTTGATGAAAAGCTCAACAGGACCCAGCAATGTGCACTTGCAGCCCAGAAAGCCAACCATGTCCTGGGCTGCATCAAACCCAGTGACCAGCAGGTTGAGGGAGGTGATTCTCCCCAACTACTCCACTCTTGTGAGACCCCACCTGGAGTACTGCATCCAGCTCTGAGGTCCCCAGTACAGGAAAGACATAGACCTGTTGGAGTGAGTCCAGAGGAGGGCTGCAAAGATGATCAGAGGGCTGGAGCACCTCTCCTATGAAGACAGGCTGAGGGAGCTGGGCTTGTTCAGCCTGGAGAAGCGAAGGCTCCAGGGAGACCTTACTGCAGCCTTTCCATACTTAAAAGGGGGCTTATGAGAAAGATAGGGACAGACTTTTTAGCAGGGCCTGTAGTGATAGGCCAAGGGGTAATAATTTTAAACTACAAGAGGATAGATACAGAGGCCACTGCTACAAAGGTAGGATATGACATCAAACTGCAGATGCTGCATTTGGACAAAGACTTTCTGAGATTTTATGAGATCATGTCCATTCCAAGCTTGAGCTGGTGGGAAAAATGTGGCAGAGGGGGAAAGCAATTAGTTTGTCAGGCTGCTTTGGTGATGTCAAGTCTAACTGTATTTGTGCAGAAATCTGCAGCATCCATGTATTTAAATGCTCACAAGGTGTAGCATGTCACTCTGGTTTGTACCTCACAACTGATTCAGCCAATTGCTAGTTATCCTCATCAGCTGTTACTGCAAATGGCTCAATGGCCTTCCAGTACCTAAAGGGGACCTACAGGAAAGCTGGTGAGGGGCTGTTTCTTAGGGAGTATAGTGATAAGACAAGGGGTAATGGGTATAAACTAAAAGAGGGGGGATTTCAATGGGATATTAGGAAGAAATTGTTTCCTGTGGGGTGGTGAGGCACTGGAACGGATTTCGCAGAGGAGCTGTGGAGGCCCCATCCCTGGCAGTGTTGAAGGCCAGGTTGGATGGGGCTTTGGGCAACCTGGCCTAGTGTAGTAGGGTGTCCCTGCCCATGGCAGGGGGTTGGAACTAGATGATCGTTGTGGTACCTTCCAACCCACACCATTCTATGATTCTGATTCTAAAATGTATGTTCTTACAAGCCTTCCTCTCCTGTATGCACCCCTACTATATATCTGTGCCTTTATGCGTTGTCTGTACATATATGCACACGCGCCTGATATATTCTAAACGTACACATACCATATATACAAAATCCAACAAATTGAACTTTACAAAACTCTCGTAGTTTATGTCCCTGTCTCTAAAGCAAAATTCCCTTTTGAATTAAATACATCAGCATCATTTAAGCCCCAGTTTTTCTACATACCCTGGATTGTGGGTTTTTTACAGTCAGATAAAATGCTAACACAGTGTTTGCGCACCTATACACTGTTACTGTGCATGACATGAAGCCAAACAGCCTAGAAAAAATACTTAAAACTCCATTACTTTTCAAAAGAATTGCAGCTGTTGCCCCTGTGTATGAGTTTGGCCCACAAAGTGGGAAGTGGCAATTAAATGAGTTTGCAGAGGCAAAGCATGGGAGAGCTCCAGATGCAGCTGCTGCTCATGAGGGTTTTGTGCTGTTTCATCGTAGTTACCTATATGTCTCAAATATTGTTCTTATATTTGTTTTGAAGAGCTTTTTTTCAAATGGATGGCTATGCACAGATAACGGAATAGAAAGATGATATGGAGACTATACTTATCCATTCCTGCTCAGTAAGTGCATCACTCATTTCAGATGCCCTTTGCTGAATTACAGGAACTGAGTAATTTCCACAGAAGCCAATAGAACTCAAACATGTTGATCTATAAGAGAAATGAGAGGAAATCTAGCATCATTTTCTTAATCTGATAAGCATGTGCTATTCCTGGTCATGGTGGCAGCTGTCTTTTGCAAGAATGGAGGAAAATGTAAGGGAGAAAATAGAAAAACAGATTCTATCCTATATCTACATAATTCAAAATCGGTGGTTCTTCTTCAGAAGGTCAGATGTGTTATGAACACATCCTGCTGCATCAACAGGGTTAAGCCTCAGTTGGCCTTTGATGAAAAATGACTGAAACAACTGTGTCAAAGGTGGTTTGTTGCATGTTGCAATCAGGCTTAACTCACTCACAGACAACTCCCTAAAGCCAGGACTAAATTCTTTATTTTTAAAAATTGGCCTATTGTTGTTTTCACTCTTCCTGATGCAGCAACAGAGGTGCAAATACAGATCATCTATCAGATTTGCCACTTAGAACAACTGCGGCAACACCAAATGGTGTGTTGTGACAGACAGGACTCCTGTCATTCATGCCACCTATGCAGTGAGGTGAAAAACCAGTGAAAGCAAAGCTGAGAGACTAAGTCAAATCTAGGCCAGGCCTGAAAGGGCTTAATGAAATCCTGCTTGCTGAGGTTGTGTTTTCAATCCCAGACTGGACAGTCAAGCCAAGAACAGCAAATGAGATGTAAGTGGAATGGAACCCAGCTTTCTCCTCATTAAAGTACACTTCAAAAAAAATGGTTATGCTTCATGCATCTGGCCAGTGACAGAATCTTAGAAAACAATTTTGCCTGAATTCTGTTTAGATTGAATGCAGTAGTTTTAAGATCCAGTAGAACTGGCAGCTTTGAATGGGGAGTTTTATGCCAAAAGTCCATCGCTATAGCCTATGATGAACTGAGTCTCTGGCATCAGGAAAACAGTAATTTGCTCTTTGTGTACAGATTTTGAATGAAATCCAAAAGTTATTGTGAGATCTCTGAATCTAAGCTTATGAAAAGCAATTCCGATTGTACAACTCTTTTAAATGGGATAAGAATTCTATTTGTCTAGGATGCAGATTCCAGTTAAGATCATCAATATAACAGCAGAGCCTGCCAGAAACGAATTTCTACACTATACATTTTGTCTTTGCACCTGAAAAGTAAATAAAATCCCATTGATTGGGACATGTATAAAGATAATCAGAGACCATCTGAAAAGATTACAAAATTGACTGTTCTTATTTATGTATTAAAAAAAATACTTGTAATGCTTTTCTGAGTCCAACATGAAGATATCAGAACATTACTGACCTGGCAGATACCTACATATACAAAGTTACTATATACACTGTATCAGGATGGGATATCAATATATTAAAAAATAAAAGTCAAGCAATTTTAAAGTTATAAGCCAGATTCCTTCTTCCCCACGCCCACCCCCCAGATTAGGAGTCAGAGGATATGTATTTCCCCAAGTGTAATTTTTTATCTGGGTATTTTTGATACATCCAACTAGCCAGACACATACACAATTATAACAGCTGATCCACGCTTTTTGCCTGAGGAGTAGTCTAGAAATTCTATTCCCCTGTACAGTTGTGATGGACTACAGTCTGCTAACATTTCCACTCCACAGAAGAACCTGACATTTATTCCCACCTACACATTTCCAAAGTATTAGTATCACTGAAGCCATCTTTTTGCATTACAGGAGTTTCTGCAATGGCAAGCAGTGGAAATCACCGTCTTAAAGTATGACCAGATAGACATGGTGGCTGTGTAAGTATCCTGAGTTACATTCTCTTCACGGAGAAAGCCTTCGCAGAAAAATACAGTAAGCAGAACTGCCCCCGCCACTTAAAGAACAATTTCTGTTTCCAGCCTCAACTATAACAGAACAGACTGTATGGAGAGAACAAATGTAAGAACACTGTCTCCTGAAAACTCTTCATCTGCTAAACAACTTCACATGTTAAATGACTGATTAGATGTGAAACAGTTCATGCTTTAGTTTACTACACCAATTACAGGGATTAAAGCCTTTTTAATGAACCTGACTGTAACAGCCCATCCTCTACAAACACAATGCATAGCAAAGTTTGAGAACTACTAGAGGCAGTCTCGTAGAACAGAAAAGTGGCTAGTTTGGACTTTAAATATGCAATATGTTTTGTTTAAAGCTATGTTGCCACTGCAGGCATGGATGTAATCATAGCATGAGCAGATGTAGCTAAACCAGCTTTAATTTGATAGGCAGCTGTGAGATTGTGGGCTTTAGCCTGGGACTTCACTCATACTGAGCTCTTATTCAGGCACACTTCCCTCCTTCATTTCTGTTGGTACCCTCTAACTAAATACAGCGAGCTTGGGATCCTCATTTGCAAGGCTGCCTTAAAACATGCTGGGGAAGCTCCTTCCCTGTACTGAAATATTAATGTTGGCTTCCAAATAACCTTGCCTAAGCATTACCAGATGATGAGATAATCAGTAACTCAGACAATAAAGTGGTAGTCTGCTGAAATACGGTAATACTGGGCTTTGTCACGGTGAACATTTGAGCTAGTGTTAACAAATTCATTATTTTTCCTAGAATAAAGTTTATAAGGCATTTAGTATTAATCACTTTCTATTTAGGAATGGTGAAACTATAGCACTGGCATAAATGCATACAAGGCAAAAACTGAAAATGTTTTAAGTGAGTTTATTTGCAGTGGATAGAAATAGTCCTTGATAAACAACAGTTCTTAAAGAATTAAAAATCTTGTAGTGAGAGTTGTTGATTTGAGATCTAATGTTATTTAATAGACTTAAAAAGCATTGCAACATAACTGAATCCAGTCTTGTAAGTAAAGTTCTAAAGCTGCTTGGGTCCAGTCCTGCTTTTATAAATGCTTTTACATGATCTATTTTGTCAAGTTTTTCCATGTAGCTCTAGAATTATTCTACTCCCTCTAAGCCTCAGCAGCTGAGATTTTTTTTTAATTTTTTTTCTGCTGCTGCTGCTGCTGTTGTTTTGTAAAGAGGATGTGAAGGAAAATAAAGACAATAACGGATCATAAAGATATGATCACACATTGCAGAACTGCATTTAAAGAAAAACATGAAAACATTTAAATAGGAGAAAACAGGACAGATTATAAGTGAAGTCATAAGACATGTAGAAGAAAAAAACTGAATGAAAGAAAAATAGGCATAAGGAGAGTAAAATAGAGTTTTTCTTTCTTTTAAGGGAATAAATTGAAGGAAAAAGTAATTTGAAATTAAGAAAGAGCAAGCATTCAATTTTTAGCAAGATTCTCTGCTTTAACAGAAGCCTATTCCACCCTCTGCAACTTGCTGAACAAATGTAAAAATTGCATTAAACCTAATATACCCAGTGGACTTTTTCAAGACATTTTCAGACTTCTTGCCTTCCTCATGCTATTCCAGATTAGTACGATCACACCATATAGAGTTACTCCCTCTGTCTCTCTCTGCAATTGGATTTTTAAATGGCTGATCACCAGGGGGTGAACAGTATCTCACAGACGTTAATGGATTTGTCCTCAC
The DNA here is from genome assembly GCA_013399095.1 of Psophia crepitans. NCBI lineage: Eukaryota > Metazoa > Chordata > Aves > Gruiformes > Psophiidae > Psophia > Psophia crepitans. The sequence goes on along the minus strand of VWZZ01000762.1, from coordinate 81,997 downwards.
CATGAGGTAGGTAGGCAGCATGAGAGAGGAAGACACAAGCACGTGTGTGATCATTCCAGAAAGCTTAGAACTAATTCCAGGTGTGAGTGTCAGTGCAACACTGAGTCCCAGCTTCTGAAGGCAGCCTGTGTTGCAGGCGAAGGCTTTAGTACTGCTGGCCATGAACCATCTCTGTCGCGCAGTGATGGCAGCACAGTTTCAGGACCATGGCATCCTGCTCAGGCTACAGAACTCCCAGCTGCGCACTGACTTCCATGCTCAGCTTGGTGCTCTTTTGACTAAACTGTCTAAGCTTTCCTCTGTGGTCAGACTTAAGCATGTGGACCCAAACAACTTAGCCCAAAAGCTGCAACACATGAAAATGTCTTTCAAGTCCCTTGACTGTTTCGTCTGGAAAGGTCATTCTGCTTCTTGCATCTTCTTCCCAATGAGAAGACTGAAAACTTTCCAAAACAGTTTTAAAACACTAAGTCTAAAGTGAAAAACAGCCTGCGTGATAATGTTTAGTTACGCTTTCTGAGTATATTAACAACCAATTGTATTTATTACATTTTGAAATCGAGGTAATAAGCACCGTTAACCTTCACTAAGTTCATTTTTAACAAGCTGTGGATATTTATGTCATACAGCCATTTTCTCCACAAAAGAAAGATGAAACTATTTACCTCAGCAAACCGCTCTCCAAGCTAAGCATTGTGGGCAACAACATAGTTTGTCATTTCAGTATTTAACACACTTTGCTCATACCCACTGAACAGGAGCCTGTACAGTTAAATCTTACTTTGGACCTTTTTCTGCCTAACAATTATATGCCTTCTTAGCTACAATCTGTGTTAGAGTTGATGGGGGACTGTTTTGCTTTCTTCTTTTCTCAGACATGAACTTGTTGTGCTGGGCGTACAGGTCTCATGTCTGAATGTGACATAGAATCATAGAATCATAGAATCATTAAGGTTGGAAGAGACCTCAAGGATCACCTAGTCCAACCGACCCCCCCCCCATTAACCACTAAACCATGTGCTTCAGTGCTGCATCCAACCTTTCCTTAAATACCCGCAGGGACAGTGACTCCACCACCTCCCTGGGCAACCCATTCCAATGCCCGACCACCCTTTCCGAGAAGAAATTTCTCCTCATCTCCAACCTGAACCTTCCCTGGGGCAACTTGCACCCGTTCCCCCTAGTCCTGTCACTAGTTATCTGCGAGAAGCGGCCGACCCCCAGCTCACCACAACTCCCTTTCTGTATAGTGATCTCCTGCACTTTGATGTGCAAGACTTTTTCACATATGTGCGAAAAGGGCAGCTAAATCTTTAAAACGAATCACTGTTGTTTCAGAAAAAAATCCCCTTGGGACAAAGAGGTTAAAAGAAACTAAAAAGACATTTTGGAGGCATGAAAGCTGAACGTGTGCTGTTGCATTTTAAATGTAAGTCAGATAGATGAGGGAAATGTGCATCTATGTGACATTTTGTGTTATTTTGATTTCTTTCTAAGTATTTTTGAAAGACTCTAAAACCCAAGCTCAATTTATCTGTGATTCCTGTAAAACTAGTTTTACTATATATATGAACTATAGCAAATATTTGACTATAGATTTTTGATATTTTCATCTATAGTTTCATTTTCAGCAATTCAGATTGCTGTTTTGTGGGGATTAAATGAAGACAGCATGCTGAAGGGCAAGCTTATGGGTCCATATACTTCTACACAGTTCCTTAAATTTTTTTTGAAATATGGCTATTTTCAAATCTCTTAATCTGCATAACTTTTTTAAATGGCATTAAATTACTTCAGCATCATATGGAAATGGTTGCCTGTGATCTGGGCCACCTTTCTGCCAGTCAAACAACAGGTTTATTTTTGTGGAAACTTTCCAGCTCTGGAATGTGGAGTGCTGTATGCCTCCTAAGGGTTTCAAAGGCAGCTAATGATCTAAGGCAACACTTAACACATCCGTATCTTCAGAAATCTGTATAAAATCAGCACTACTCTTTTGTGATCATACTGCTTAAGCTAATTTCAAGTTACCAAGTAAATTTAAGGACTGAAAAAAAAAAAAAAAAGGAAAAGTAATACAGATTATTTTCCAGTCTGTCAGGTTCCTTGATTATTTCACCCTGTGTCCACACAGACAACTTCATAGCATCTTGCAGGCAGTACTGAGAGGAAAGAAATGAGTGATGGGATTCAGGAATTACATAAACTGATCCTTTTGCTCAAAAATGCATGTTGGACAATAGCCTATGTCCCCTTTAACTCTGTAGGACCCAAATACGTGCCTCAAGTTTTCTGAAACAAGGCTTAAAGTGGTTAAATCATAGGCAATTTAAAAGAAGAATAGTTAATTTTTAAACCAATTGAGTTGAAATTTGGGTGTGTCTCTCAACTGAGCAGTTTAAAATTAAGTTGAATGAGCCTGTGTATCAGTGTGCAACACAGACCTGGAGAAACCATGAGGAACATGGGAAAGTCAAGAACACTTTTTCAGACATAATCACAAATTTTGCTTTAAAACGGGATTCATGTCACTTTGCGTGATCAGTTTTCATCTGCCTTTTTTAAAAATTGAGGAATTTATTTCAGAACATTGCAGTAGCAGCCAATGTCTTGAAATACTGCCTATGGAAGGCAGCATCTAACATCTTCTTGGGAGACAGATGGATATTTTATGGTGTATTTTAATTTTTTGGCTGGATGGAGTTGTTACTTTTAGTCAAAAAACTACAGCTAATGTGAAAACTTTTATTATATTTTGATTTTATTCTTTGACATTTTATTCTTTAGAATACTGATGTCAACCTTTTTTATTTTTCAAAAGGAAATGTGGCTCTAGTAGATGTTTAATAATCCAGCTCAGCAGGACTGAGCTATGCTTGGAAAGAATGACTATAGTACGGGCCACTCACAGAACCGTCAAAACATACAATTTTCAAAAAATCAATGTCTATCAGTAAGCCTATGTATATTATGAAGTAGAAATGCCTATTTATTTCAACAACCAATCTACAAAGAGATTCTTGGAAAATCTGTGCTATGTTTATAGCCTGTATTTTATAGAAAATACTAATGTCATCTTTGGAGAAAAGAGATTTCAAGGTAGAACTGGCAAGTATTTCAACACACCAGCTCTTACCACAAACACATATTATTTGTTGAAGCAACATTTAGTCCTTTGAGCATCAACTCTGTTCCAGTATGTATGTTTAGACAATAGCATTTGTGAAACAGAATTGTGCCTTTCTGCTTTTGAATGCATGCTGAGGCTACACAGATCCTTTGTCTTCCTAGTGTCTTCTCCCACTATAGCTTATCACTGTATCGTATCATACTGCCACCTGTACCTCCTAAAGGACAGATAAGCCAAACAGGGAAGGTGGTGAGACATGGAACTCAAGGGAGTCTGAATCTGCAAGGAGGATATAACCACACTAGACCAGAGAAGAGTGTTGTAATAGACTCACTGGTGCTGCAGCTTCAGGTTTTACTCAGCAAAACAAAAGCTTGCAAACTTCATCATGTGAATTAGCAGGAGCAAGGAAATCATATTTTGGTTTCACAATATCGTACAGTGAAAATCTGTGGTGATAAGTAACAGGCTTACATACATTTCCAAGTACCAGAAGCATGTGAGAACCAAGTGGTTTCACCACCTGACTATTGCTTTCCTGTGTGAAAGGCATATGCGTAGTATGTATGTCAGCTGCTTGCTCTTTCTCTGAAAATAGTGTCTTGAACTGCAAAGACATAGATTTCTTTACAACTGATCCTTCTCTGCCTACCTCCTTTGTCTGATGGCTTTTCAGAGTTGAAGACTGAATGGGGAATGACAAGTTTCAAACAGCCTTTTTATCTAATATGCCAAAAAAGTTTTGAGATTTACAAAAAAAAACCCCAAAACCACAATCCACGCTGAAGAAGAAAAGTATTTCTGCAGCTGAAATAGATCATACAAATCCCTTTTTGTTTAGGAAACAGAAAAGACAGAATACAAAAAGCAGTTTGGGGAATGGGTCATTTGCCATTGCTGCTGCTTCTATTTGCCCAACTCAAGCTGAAAAGAAACAAACCTTCCCAAAATTCTGATTTTGCTTTTCCACTTTAAGACATGGGATTCAAAACCAATAATATTAATAATAACAACAACCACATCAATAATAATCATGACAACAATAAAAGTATTAAAGATTCTTCCCCAAACAAATATTGGTTTCTTTCCCACTAGCTGCCTCCCATTGTCTGTCAGACCTTTCTGCATCCTATTGATAACATTTAGTTAGCACAGGTAGCCAGACTATGTCAAACTGTTTCCAACTTTCTCCTTCATTTCTTGGCACCAACTTTTTCCTGGGCCTTTTCTTCTAGTCATCTTTGCACTCCTTCAATTAAAGATTAATTAGTGGTTCCTACAGTATGATTAAGAAAGAAAGCCACTAGCATATGGTTTACTTAATACAGGGAGAATTTTAAAATGCTTCCTAATCCACTAGTCACTTCTGTAATATATTTCTGAGTTATTTCCTTTTTTTTAGTATAGTGATAAGTTATCTAGTGGCAAAATTCACTCATTCAGATGTAATCCTACCTTGTTCATTATTATTAAGGACAGAAACCTTTTATTTTTATCAAATTATCCTACAATTTAAGAGAAACTACCTTAATTTATTGTCTGTCATCTCCATTTTTATCTGGCTTAGAATTAGTTCAACTTCAGATCTAATTTACACTTTCAAAGGTAAATATCAGTTGCAGAAATTAATTTAAAATACTGCATGGGGAAAGAAAAATGAATTAGATTTCCAACTTGCTACTAATATTTTAATGTAAATATTTGGGAATAATTGTCAATATTTAGTATCAATTAAAACTTTATGCATGTGGGCACAGCTGCTTGCTTTATTAATTCTGAATATCATCATAATGGGAATAAAATAAAGACCGTCCTCTAAAAAAAGACCACTTCTACACAAGACTGAACTGAATTTTCTTAACTGTGAGCTGATTAAGGACTATGATAAAACCCCCAAACTTTTCCAGTTCTGTTAGCAGAAAGCAAGGGTCAAAGAGCTGTGCAAACCTGCCAGAGTACTATGGCTTAGATTTGATTGGGCAATCTTACAGAATTTCATACACCGGCGCTTTTAACATTTCAAGTGGAAGATCTGCAGTGGGAACTACTGGCTTTCAGTGCATCCTGTCATTTCCCCCGAAGTCCCAGAAGCAAGTCTGCTAAATTCCTTGTTGCAACTCTTCCTTGGCAGGTTTCTGTTACCTTACATACCTTAAGTACATACAGTACCTTATATTTGGAACTGTGTTAGGCTGCACGCTGCTGGTGCCTCTTTTATGAATAGTGACACCAAAGTAATGTCTATTGGGCGACTCTCAAGGTCTTGCCTAGGCACTTGAGGCATTAGGACCTCCACAGAGCACTTGGACTGCCTGCTTCCCTGACTGTAAAGAAAGTCTGTGGCTTTTCAGAGGGATGTGCTGTACTGAGCCAGCCAATTGGAAGCATGAAACACAGGGGCATGTCTGAATATGTGACTAAGATGTGCACACCGGTTACTTCCATGCTGAACCAGTTATTCATACTTCCCAGTTCCCACCACCACAGGTCTTCTGAGGTGAGTCACCTAACATAGGAAAAAAAGGTCTTTTTTTGCATGAAGTTGTTGAAACTCCTGGCCTGAGAGCAGAAGCCTCAGTTTTAGGCATTTCTGATTCTTGATTTTTTTTTTTATCTCAGTTCCTGAAAAAGTGCAGTAGGAACAAGTCATCTTTCCTACTGCCAGACCTGGAATTACTCCTTCCAGCTGAACATGAGTCACTTTGCAGAATGTAAAGCAAAATGCATGAAATCAGAGAGTGAACGAGCAAAAAGGAGGCTGTTTCTCTTGTCTGGTGATGAGATCACTCTTGGAGAAGATGTGCAGGGACACACATCCTGTGTGTCCCAACTTGTCAGCACTACTCCTAAGGTAATTTATTTGTTTTATTTGAGTATGGACATAAGACTATATGGAGGTACCTGCAGAACTTCCTGGTCCACAACAGAAGAACTGCTATTCTTGCTTGTCTCCAGGGTTGTCTGACCCTGCCTGCTCTGATTCACTGCTTTGTTCAGGCTCCGTATTCAGGAGTCTGCATATAATAAAAGCAGAACTTAGGCACTTTAATGGGTGATCTCAGTGTAGCCCTTAATTTTTAAATGGATATTCAGCAAAGTGAATAGGTTTTAATGGACCAGTTTCTTGGTAATCTGTTAATGGAAAAGAGATATACTTTCAAATCTATCTTTTCAATTGGAAAGAAACTAATGTGTCACTGATCAGAGATGTCACAAGCTGGATGAAGTGTGAAACAGAGGTGCACTCAGACTGCGTCCAGTGGTCATACCAGAAGCCACATCTGCACTTTTATTTTCTATATTCATCAGCTAAAGGGCTGCATTCGTAACAGGAATGAAAAAATGACATAGAAAAGAGTCTCATTTTTCTTTCTGATTCTTCTTACCTCAGTCCTACGAACCAAACCACATTTCACTCTTTTCAGTTGTTCTACTGTTGTTATTGATACGGTAAATGCTGCCTGGGGTCATGCACAGTTCTCAGCCACCAGTGACTGTAAGTGACACAGCTAGGTTGAAAGGAGAAGAGGAAGCGCACTCTGTGATCCTGTCTGTCTTTCCAATAAAATGGGCAGTTTGGGTGAAATGGTGGTATAGGAACTTTTATTGATGCAGCAACATACAGAACCAATTTAAAGGTAAGAAGCAAAGACCTATGCTGGGCTGCATATGAGATTATTGATGTGGAAATTGATAAAGCCTCTCATGTTTTCTTTTCAAATGATCACTATTCCAATTCCAAAATGTTTGAGCCTGTTTCAAAATCAAGGCTGTGTTACACTGCAGTAACACAGTAAGTAAGCTGAAGTGATGGATGAAGCTTACAAGCAGAGGTCAGCCCTATGCTGCCTTCTAGTCCCTATGCACTTTGATAACCTAACCATGTTTCCATTGAAACAGACTGCTAAGAAATTAAAAATCGTACAGTCTACACACTGCAAAACCACTGAAGTTATTTCCTAATTGTTGATGTGGATCTTGCCAGGTATGTTTTAAACTATGATTGTACTTCTCTGTTTAAGTAACTTGCTGATCTATGAAAGCTTACACATTTCACTATCAGGTATCTCTGTTGAAGTGCAAAACAAAAGAGGTGCATAATGCTGGTGAAAATTCTAATACATGCTAATTAGCATTTTTAAATGTCATAATGTAAACCACCATTTTGCAATTAGTACAGTCAGGGCAAGTCATTGTTTAAACATCCTAGGTGATCCTGAAAACTCTTAGGTTTCTCATACTTTCACTGTATAGAAAGCCTGAATTTTTCAGATTTTTCTATGGTACTGTGTGGTAATCTAATGCAGAGAGTATTCTATTTTGTACCCTGGTTTTATTTACTTCCTTGAATGTGAGATGATACAAGAACAGCTTATGTTGTCCAAAACCACATCAATGGAGGCATGAATATTAAATTCCCTTTAAAAGGGAAATACAGTTTAAAGTATTTAGTCTTTCTTTAAGCAGGTATTTTTCATTATAACACATGACAATGCTGCACAAACTGTGACACAGAGGGATAGTTTTCATAGAATATAAGCAAATATGGCCTCAATTTATTAATATCAAACGCCCAAAACTCTGTACCTACAAGGAAAGAAGCTGCTAGTTCACCCCCAAAGGTGAGAAAGTGACTGTGCAAGACTGGGTGGGGAGCAGACTCCTGTCTCTCACGTTCTCTGCCTGTTCACTGCATATGTTGTTTACTATGGGCAGAAGACATATGAATGAATTTCAGTCAGAATGTAATTTTTGCCCTGTACCTCACAAAGCAATAAGATTTTGTTTTTATTGTGGATAAGAAGGATGTAGATGAGATAACTCTCCTTTTATCCATCATGACCTAGATAAGGCCTTTAATGATTAACTGAAAAGAGTAGCTCATGTAAATATCGCTGTTTCCCAAATCTGTTTGATTTATGCAAAATATTATTGATCGTTTAAAAAAACCCCACAATATACAGGCCTCTTTAAAGTACTTTGTACAGTAGTGATGAAGGTTTGGTTCAACTTCACTGAAGCTGATGATTGACTGTCAATCCTTTATTCAGAACATTTATTGGAAAGTTGTGAGCTCATTTTGGAAACAGAATAGGTGAAACTAGCTAAAACAGAGGACCTCTGCATTGTGAATTGGTTACTGAACTACATGGACCAGCTGGAGGAATTTCACTGGAAGTTAAATCTATATTTGCTCTGGATTGCACAATATATATGTGTTTCTTCTGATCTGTTATCTGAATTAACAGAATCATACAATAGTTTGGGTTGGAAGGGACCTCAAAGATTACCTAGTTCCAACCCCCCTGCCATGGGCAGGGACACCCTCTACTAGACCAGGTTGCCCAAACCCCCATCCAACCTGGCCTTGAACTCTTCCGGGGATGGGGCCTCCACAGCTCCTCTGGGCAACCTGTTCCAGTGCCTCACCACCCCCACAGGGAAGAATTTCTTCCTTATATCTAGTCTGAATCTACTCTCTTTTCGTTTAAAACTATTACCCCTTATCCTATCACTACAGGCCCTAGTAAAAATTCTGTTCCTGTCTTATAAGCCCCCTTTAAATATTGAAAGGTGACAATAGAGTTTCCCCAGAGCCTTTTCTTCTTCAGACTGAACAAGCCCAACTCCTTCAGCCTGTCTTCATAGAAGAAGTGTTCCATTCCTCTGATCATTTTTGTGGCTCTCCTCTGGATCTGCTGCAACAGGTCCATGTCTTTCCTGTGCTGAGAACTGCAGAGCTGGACAAAGTATTCTAGGTGAGGTCTCATGAAAGCAGAGCAGAGGGGCAGAATCACCTGCTTAACCTGCTGGCCACACTTCTTTTGATATGGGCTTTCTGGGCTTGAGTGCATATTGCTGACTTATGTCCAGTTTTTCATCTACCAGTCCTTGTCCTCAGGGCTGCACTCAATCTGTTCATTTCCCAGCCTGTATTTATGCTTGGGATTGCCCCAATCCATGTGCAGGACCTTGCACTTGGCCTTGTTGCACTTCACGTGGTTCACACAGGCCCACCACTCAAGCCTGTCAAGGTCCCTCTGGATGGTATCCCTTCCCTCCAGCATGTCAGTGGCACCACACAGCCTGATGTCGTCAGCAGACTTGTTGAGGGTGCACTCGATCCCACCATCCATGTCATCAAAAAGGATGTTCAATAATACTAGTCCCAGTGCAAACCCCTGAGGAAGGCTACTCATCACTGGACTCCACCGAGACATTAAGCCATTGACCGCAAACCTTTCAGTGCAACCATTCAGCCAGTTCCTTACCCATTGAATGGTCCACCTGTCAAATCCATGTCTCTTTATGTTAGAGACAAGAATGTTGTGTGGAGCAGCATCAAATGCTTTTCACAAATCCAAGTAGATGATGTCAGTTGCTTGTCCCTTACCCACCAACACTGTAATGCTGTTGTAGAAGGCCACCAAATTTGTCAGGCACGATTTGGCCTTAGTGAAGCATGCTGGCTGTCACCAGTGACCTCCTTATTTTCCATGTACCTGAGCATAGTTTGCAGGAGGATCTGCTCCGTGATCTTGCCTGGCACGGGGGGGAGATTGACTGGCCTGTAGTTCCCCAGATCTTCCTTTTTTCCCTTTCTGAAAACAAGGGTTATGTTTCCCCTTTTCCAGTCTGTGGGAACTTCACTGGACTACTATGACTTCTCACCTATGGTGGATAGTGGCAGTGGTATCTGAGGCAATAGTTGTAATGAATATGACTATCTCCACATAGTTCAAATAAAGGGGGAATTTCAAAAGCATTCTGAGGAGTTGAAAGGATACATTTAACTGACTCTCAGTAAGAATTCTGGTCCTAAATGTGAGTATTGAACATATGTTCCTATTAAGTAAATTTAAGTGGACTGGCATGTGTATGCTGGTGACTTTTGTGCATAAAAAGTACTTGTAATGCTTAAATTCAACCACTGGTGATGTATTCTGTTAACCTGCCGTGAGTCTGCTGATGCACATCTGCTGATTTCTCAAATAATAGATGCTATTTACCACAGACTGAAAAATGTTAAAATGCTACAAATCACATTCACACTTGAAAATATAAATGCCTGTGGTATTTACCTTGAAATTAAAATAATTGTCCGAAGTGAGTTAAATTCATTCAGAATATCCACAGGTATGTGGGTGTAAGTGAAAGCACAAAGAACAGAACATGTTCAACCTACTGCATAAAGAACAAAGGCTTTTATCAAAACCACCCTCCTTTAAAATCAGGGTGTCAGGCTTCTCCAGTGCTTCTGGAAAGTACCTTTTACACAACTATCAAGTGAGGATTTCAGAGCATTTTACCTCTCTTCTGCCAAAAGTTTGGCAGTGCAGTCTGCCATAGGAATACTCTGTAATAAGATAAAAATATAAGCAGTGGGCAAATTAAGTAAGAGTGGGAAAATCTCATTATAACTGTAATGCTGCTGGCTAAATGTAGAGAAGTGATATATATACTGCAATTACCTCTTGAACAGGGCATATTTTGTATATCTACCTGTCCTGGTTTTGCTGGGATAGAATCACAGAACTAATTTTCTGCACAGAAAAGCTGCATTTTAGAGCAGACCACAGCACTTAATTCTGGAAGAACAAAGTTGATAGGACACTGTGATGTAGTTTATGGCCAGTATGGAATGCAGGTTTCCATGGTGATCAAGGTCTTGAGCAGTTCTGAGATAGCCAGGTGCAGAAGCTGGGAGAGGCGAAACTCAGGGCATCTGCCCCGAGCTGGCCAGCAGAAGTATTCCATACCATCAACATCACGCTCCCTATACGTTAGGAGATTCTCTGGGATGTCTCTGTCTCTCTCTTTGATGGCTGCCGTCCCTGGAGGGTCTCACCCACCATCCCGTCCCTGAGCCCCACTCTGTGCTCCCAGCCCTGCCCTGCCGGACGCGGTGACTGTCGCGCGTTCGCTGGAGCTGCGCTGCTGGCTGTGTGCGGCACCAGCACTCACTGCTGGGGGGGTGCAGCTCGCCGCCCTGTATCGGGTGAGTGCAACCTGCTGGGTTTTGTACGAGTGTTGGTGTTGGTATTAAGGGTTTTACTCTTTCATTACATCTGTTTCTATTTCAACCCATATGTTTCCTTTTCTTTTCCCAATTTTCCCTCCTCATGTGCGAGAATCATAGCATCATAGAATGGTTTGGGTTAGAAGGCACCACAAGGATCATCTAGTTCCAACCCCCCTGCCGTGGGCAGGGACACCCTCCACTAGACCAGGTTGCATAAAGCCCCATCCAACCTGGCCTTCAACACTGCCAGGGATGTGGATTCCACTTCCAGATGCTCCACAACTTCTCTGGGCAACCTGTTCCAGTGCCTCACCACCTTCACAGGAAAGAATTTCTTTCTAATGTCCAATCTAAATTCCCTCCTTCTTTTCGTTTATACCCATTATGCCTTGTCCTATCACTGCACTCCCTAAGAAACAGCTGCTCTCCAGCTTTCCTGTAGGTCCCCTTTAGGTATTGAAAGGTGGTGATTATGTCTCCCTGGAGCCTTCTCTTCTCCAGGCTGAACAACCCCAGCTCCCTCAGCCTGTCCTCATAGCAGAGGCTCCAGCCCTCTGATCAACTTTGTGGCCTCCTCTGGACTTGCTCCAGCAGCTCCATGTCTTTACTGTACGGAGAACCCCAGAGCTGGATGCAGTACTGCAGGTGGGGTCTCACAAGAGCGGAGTAGAGGGGCAGAATGACCTCCCTTGACCTGCTGACCAGACTGTTTTTGATCCAGCCCAGGACACATTGGCTTTCTGGGCTGCCAGCGCACACTGCTGGCTCATGTTGAGTTTTTCATCAACCAGCATCCCCAAGTCCTTCTCCTCAGGGCTGCTGTCAATCCATCCTCCGCCCAGCCTGTAGCTGTGTTGAAGGGGGGCATTGGGAAATAAAACGGTCTAAACCACGACACTGCCTAAATCTGGGTATGAAATCTAAGGTCTTTAATATATTAAAATGTGACACTGATATTGTATTATGAGATTTCTTTTGTTAAAGAACTTAAATATTCTTTATTTTTAAAGTCTCTTTTTTTCACATACATTAGGATCCCAGCAATTTCATACACCCACTCCTGTGCTAAAGGCAATTACCTCAATGTTGCATGAAGTAACTTCTGTAAGGCATGCATTTTTGCTTTTTTCTTTTGTCCACTCCTGATCTCTGTATATACTGTACATACAGTGTATCCCCTTCTGTGCTCTAACAGAATCCCAGATGCAGGAAAGAATAAAAGGCATTTGGCTTATTGAGGACATCTCCATGCAGTGATACAGTCAGGCCCTGCAAGAGTCAGCCGGGTATGTAGCACTTTGCCTCCTAGACTTTTGAACAGTTTAAAGCATGTCAAGAATGCTGCTTCTTTTTGAACAGAATTTATTCTGTTTAATTCCATCCTGTTATTTAATAAAATCTTTCAGTTACAGAACTGGTATGAGTGAGAGATACACTTATATATACATATACACACTCAAAATAATCTAGTCCCAGTGCCATAAGATATGATGTATTGATGTTCATCTGTAACCTTTCTTTTTCTTGTTACGTCCAGCTGCTTGTATTTAGAAGTTCAGTCTGTATGAATATAGAAGTTTACCTTAGTGATATTTTAGTGTATCATACAGAAAGACAGAAGGCTAATGTTTAATTAATTAATATTTAATTATGAAATAATGATTGATTACACTTTCAATGTACTAAAATAAAATCTCTAGCAAAAACTTGGTAGATTCCATTTCTCAACCATTAACTGGAAAACCTGAAGGTAATCGATATAAATCATGAAATGTGTTGGACAAAGCCCATGAAAAACATGCAAGAAATTCCATTTAATTAACAGGATTATGATTTCTCCTGGATTTATGATGCAGAGCCATGCATGTAAAGAAGGTAACTCAAATCTATACATGACAAAAATCTGAAGGGATTTCCCTGACACTAAGTCACATGCTTCCTATGTTTTAATAAATGAAATGTAGCTTGTTATTGAATAATATATTCCATATATTTTCCTCTATCTGATGAAATAGTTTTGGGTTAGTTTTTGATGCAAAATTGTAAAGTGTAAATAACTTCTACGAAGTGCAATTTTGCAATTATGATTTATTTTATTATTAAATCAAATTACTTTTTTGTTACATATACAAGTCTTCACTTACAGGTCCTTTGGCACTGCATTTGTAATATAAAGGGCCATTTCTGTAGTCTACATTAAAATCCACTTTAAAGCTATTACTATGCTTTAGGTATTATGGCTATCTAATGCATGATACATATGAATCAGACCCTGTGTCTGTGATTTCAGGTTAACTAAGACTTGACAGTTAATCAGTAGTTGTGATAGTATTCAGAGGCTCAGAAACTCATTCTTCTGGACAGACTGACCTCCTTCTACACAAAGATTCTTTGCACATAAAAGCTTTGCACATTGTCATTAGAGGACAGAGAAATTGCGAGATCTCCTATCTGTTTTAAATCTGACACATACCAGGAAAGAACTTACATGGTTCCTTCCTAATTCAAATTGTTCTGATTTAGAAATGCAGATATTAGATATTAGTAGTAATCAAAAGATATCTAATGTTTACTCCCTTTTTTATCGGTCAAAAATTAAAACTTGCAAGCTCAATCGTTGAATCACAGCCAGTTTAATTTTTTTGAAAATGAAACGTTATTTCTAATTCACTGTTTGTGAGTTACTATCAACATGTAACACCGTATCATTGCCTGGAAAATGCGACTCAGAGTGAGAGGCACCCCTTTTCTGGTTGAAGCACACCATGCATGGAAGCACTGTACTGCAAAAAGGGAGTTACCCCACACTGGTCTCAGTCATGGGAGGGAGATGACACTTTTAGGGAGCAACTGATCTCCGTTTAAAGAAGACATCTAATGTAAGTCAGTTTGCATGTCTGCTATTCCCACTGACTGTAAGAGGACTCTGAAGAGCCCTGACAAAATAGGTATGTACATCCTAGATGTCTAAAGCAAGTAAGAAAAGTGCCATCTGAGAAGTCTGTTGCTATATGAAAAGCTCCTACCTCCTACCCCCTAATTTGTCTGCAAAAGGAACACTCAGTATGCTGTAGCATACTTGGCTGATACTGCAGATCGAGTATGCCATTGATATTTGTTAGCTTCTTTCAATGCGTTTTCTGAAAGGGATTCGTGTGGATATTTTGAATGGAGCAGACCCTATTTTGATCATTGACTGCTACATGTTTCCACTGAAAAATCACTGCAAATTTTAAGGCCTCCATGGTTGCTGTTGGTTCTAAGAATTTGAACGTTTGATTCCCATGCTGCTTCACTTCTCAGTTCCACATTTTCTTTCTTTTCTGTTAATGGATTTTCTCCCACTTGCCTCAGGGTGAATTCTTAAATTCTTCTGTATTAAAATAGTAGATGGGAAAACTTTCCTCTTGCTATTTTAGCCACTTGGTTTTACCAAATCCTTTTATCTTTTCATTATTGTTTTCCCTGTATCTTCTGTAGTAGTTCCCTTTTGCTACACTTTCACTTTTCGTGATCTTCCCTTTTCTCAGAGTCTTTCCAAAGACACTTCTTCCAGGAAGCTTAGCAACATAAGCTTTCCATCTTAAGTGTCTGTTTCTGGTTTAGCATTGACATAGTTTAGTGATAGTTAGCCTTCCAGTTGCCTAGTTTGTTACACTGGTGATCAGTTCTCACTGAGATTGCCAGCTGAGCCATCTGGATGATGTGATGGGGCTCTACTTGTTTGGTGCAGTGTTCTGAATACTCTATAACATGAACTCTGAGAACAGCATGACCAGGAGGATTTCTCAGCAGAAAAGATCTGCACAATCTAATTTCAAACATTCCCCAGAAGAATTGAAAAAGCCTAGTAGGGTTTTCAATCATTCTGTGAAGAGCAGGAAATATGTTTGTAATATATCTTCCTTCCTGGCATAGCACTGTAGTGCAACATGTTTTACTAGGATTTTATATGCCCCAGGAAAGCACCTATGCATACTTCTGTGCTTATGCCATGAAATTTGTTGCTATGGAAATATCAAAAAAATCTATGACTAAGAATGGGCAAACTCGTTCAGGCAAAAGAGTATCCAGCCTCAATCTCCATTCAACAGTCAAAATGAATTGTAGCCATTTTCACGCTTTATAGATGCTTAATGTCTTTCCTGTATCATTAAAGTGTTTTAGCCACTTATATCCAAAGCACACAGGCCCCAGTTCACCCAGTTCAATGCACAATTTGGGCACAACAACTCCAGTAGCATCTCTGAGAAATCAGATTTAACAAAATTAGATTAAATGATCCTTACTATTTTTTGTCTTATCTTGCTTCTTAAATTTCTTGGCACAGAAGCATTTGCTGGATTAGTTGCAGCAGTGACTGCACCACCTTCCTTCTGAACATTAAAACTTCAGAGGATTTATTGCTTCTGAAATGTAGAGTGCGCTCTGACAATTAACTGAATGGAAAGCTTCAGATCGAGCGGTGTTTAAAAAGAGCAACAGCATCTTCCAGCATAGTATATCTTGGGCCCTGCAGTCTGGGCAGCTTCTTCTGCTGGAGGAAAGAAGCTGACCTCAGGCAAACAACTGTGGGAAAGCGTGTAAGGTAGGATCGCTGTGTGTTCACATGCATGAGTGTCTTCTCTTCTGGATATCACATTTTCTTCTACTGTCAGGGATTTCACTGTGTTATAGGCTTTAGAAAGTTAGTCCCCTGGAAGCAAAGACTGAGCCCTATTTTCCAGTATCTCTATCTCCAGTTAAGATAACAGACTTCTGAATGACTGCATTGTACAAGCCAAATCTCACAATTAAAAATAGGTGTAACATCTATCAATAGCTGAAATGTCTCATGGAGAATAATATGAAACCAGTGCCCAAAATTACCTTTTAAAGGAACACATTAACAAAGGATTATGATTATAATTGATCTAAGCATTTATCTGTCTCCCTATCCTATTTATTTAATTATCATGATTTTAAGTCTGATTGCAGAACATTCTTAACTAAGGATACTTTTCTATTTATAAAATAGTTTTAAAGATTTAACCCTCTGTTCCCTACCCACAAGTGCTCAGATTACATGATGAGTTCCTAGGAGAATAAAATTGTACAGAACTGCTAAGCTTGCATCTTTTAGGGGTAAATATGAACACTGTGTGAGGATAGATTAAAAAACCTAGCAATGTTAACGTATTCTAGAGCCTAAAGACAGAAACTATTGAACATGACAAAGCCACGCTTCTCAAAAGAGCCAAAGTAACATTTCTTTCTTGAATTACAAATTTACTATACAATTAAAAAGACAAGAGCTGTTTTGAACATTCTGGAAACATTAAGGTTTCAGTTTAGATGATAAATTGCCTGTTTAGTAAATGGCTGTATACTTTCATCAAGAAGCAAAGCGGATGCCAACACACCATAGAGAATGTAACTACCTGGAAAATTGCACAGTGTAAGAACACATAGGTTAACGTGATGTAAAAAATATGAGGTCAAATAAAGTGTGTTCCCATAAAGATGCCCAAGACCAAGTTGCCATAATAATAACGAAAAGTGCCGCAGGGTACAATTTTCAGAAGTGTTCTTGTAACTTACAATGCCAGTCCTGTTTGCAAATTAATGTTTCTTTAGAAATAATAGTGTCTTTTACAAAGGAATTATTTTTCTTTTATGCATCTACAAATGTTACAGAAATAGAATTTACTGTCCTAAATCAGACAAGCCAGTTTTGAAAATTTCTCCTCGTTGTCTAAGGGCTTGTAATGTGAAGATTCTGCCTCAGTATAGCTACAGAACTCCATGTCCCAAATGAAAGATCAATGCATTCCTCACACCAGTTCTTCCTACTACATTTGATTTCAAAAAGGTTACTAGTGAAGGTAATCGTGGCACAGTCACACGCTGGTATATAAGAAAAAAAAAACAAAACCAACAACCTGGGAAAGGACTTAAAATTAAAACCAGGATAGTAAGACAGAAATCAGAAAGCTTACATGATGCAAAACCAAAAGTCACCAATTTGAGTCACCACATGACTCAATTCCTCTTTAATAAAAGATATAAGGATATGAAAGAATAAAAGGTTGTTATTATAAAATGCAGTTTTCAGTGAGACCTTTCTATAAGTAAATATTAAATTTAGAAACCCATGATGGCTTCACAGAGGGATTTTGGTCATACTAATTCTTCTTACCTGTTATAGTTGCTTTGTTAATTGATGGTTGGTTACACATTGGTGATCGTCTGTTAGAAGAGAAAAAAAAAGGTATAAGCCTGATCAACTCACCAGTGACTGAATCCTTGAAAAATACGTTTCCTTTGGAAATTATTTGGGACTGGAATACCCTGGCATTGTCAAAGAAAAAGTTAATTTAGAAAAGATATTTCTTTCTATTGAAGAAAGGAATTCACAACTAACTGTGAAACCTTGCTGCATATTGGGAACTCCGAGAGAGGAATTTTTCACAAAGTTCATTAAAAACCTGCCTAATCATACCTAGAGCTTACACTTAGCCTGACATTTGTTTTATTCACATATTCTAATACGGCTTGAGCTTCCCATGTTCTCTGACCTGAAATATTTTTTATATAATTTTATTTATTTTTAATTCTATTATTCACTCTATTATTTTGCATATACATTTCACACATTATTTTGCATATATACCTTTCACAACAGTCTTTAGGGCAAACAGCTTAGTGGACTGCTTTGCCCACTGAAGACAGCTAGAAATTACTGGACTGGCACAACTGCACAAGGATGTGTGGACGACTGCAAGCAGGAACCACACAGGGTCTGCATATTCCAATCAAGGAGGCTGGAAGTATCTTTCTGTGGCACTGCATATGTAATGGCAGGCAGCTTTCTGTGGAATGCTAATTACTTCTAAGTTCTAGAGACGAACATTTTGGGTGAGGGAAATCACTACAAAATTTGCCATTGTAACTAATGTTAACTGTGACGCTGTAACTGGAGAAAGATCATTTTTATAATGTCTCATTTACAATAATGAACTACCGTGGTAAGTGGGATGTCATTATCTTGGATGAGTTAGGCAGAGTTGTAGGTTGCGATCATGCAAGTAGCTTATAATGAATGTAGCTGTCTGCTGACTTTGCTTCATTTGCAAGACTCAGACCCTCCCTGAATGATCATCTTTGAATGATCTTTGACATATGACTAATTTACTGAAAATCATATAAATTGCACAAAAACACTCCGAGTTTATGCAAGGACAGCAATGCAAAAGCAATTAGTAGGCAAGGGGCTGTCATCTCAGCTATCAAGTATAGCATCTTCAAGGGACTAATAAACTAATAAACATTAATCCACATGTTTTATGCAGGTTTGGTGACACAGACTGAAATCTGTAACATCTAGCTTTTATTCTTAGTTTACATTTTAAAAGTATCACTGCAAACAGTTCAGTAACCAAAAACTGACACTCACTTGCTGGGTGCCCGATCTTGTAAATTGGTTAATGCAGCAAAGTTATTCCGTACAGTACGCAGGCTGGCCAGCACCTGGAACATACAAAAAGTTTTCAATCTAAATTTCTGCACAGGTGAGATTGATTTATCTCTGCTCCACTATGCTGAAAGAAAAAGGAAAGGACATTTCAAAACAACTGTAGAAGATTTCCAGGGTTGGTTTGTCTGAAGCCTTTGACCATTACTAAACAATAACTTGTCTGTAATACAAGGGCAATAGTTTATTTCTTTTTTTCCTCATAAACAACTCATTAGTTGTTTAAAGACAGACTTACTTGAAGAAGAGGAAAGGTTTTCATAGAATAGTACTTAGTTCTCAAAAATGACCATAAAAGCATTTGTGTCTGGAAGATAATAGCCTATTCAAGTCTAATACTTCATGCATAAGAAATGATTACAGAATTTTCCATTTGCAATTCAGCCCCCACAAACCTCAAAGGACAAAGGGAATGAGACTGTCTAGACTGCCAGGAAAAATAAAAGTGGCTCCTTTAAGTGGCACAGTTGATTTGGGAACTTAATGCAGAAGGTCAGAATAAGAGGAAGGCATCACCTGAGCAGGTAGGAAATGTCTGCGGGATCTTATAAGCTTTACACTTTGGGAAAGATGACAGAAATTAACTGCTTCCTTTCTGAACTTAATTTCATGCAAGACGGCATCTGCAGGAGGCAGTAGAGAAGTGGCTTCTTGTTACCAGCGGCATAGGAACTCTCTTCTGAAGGCAGCTGGATAAATGCAACAAATTTTGTACCGTGTAAGGATAGTAAGATGCACCTCTCTGATTGTGGAGAGGCAGTTCAGCTGATGTCAGAGAGAAACCAGGAGCTGTATGGAACCACACCGGGAATGGGAGGAGGCCCCAGAACTAATGACTGTGATGTCTTTGCAGCAGTTGCCTATTGCTGCTTCTCAGTTCAGACTGGGCTGGTTTCCTGGTGAACCCGTCCTAGGAATAACAAAGGTGGGAATGGGAATTTTGGTTCCAGAGGTCTGAGTCAAGGAGGATACAACCCTCTTTTCATAACTATTAAATTTATACATGAGGTAGGAAGTGGGTAGGAGACTGAAGAGAGAAGGATTTAGCGAAAGCTTGTAACAGACAATATATTCAGGAGATAATAATGACTGGCAGTATTCAAGCTATTGTAGGTAATTCCCAAATGAGTTAAGATAATAAAAATACATTTGTTTCCTAATTAGATAATATTACTTTCATTATCTTTTCCTTTCCAAAGATCAAGAGGCAAACTCACATCTTCTACATTCAGCATGGAATAAAAGTAATTATATATGCCATCAAATTTCATGCCCAGGGTACAGTGACACTAACTAAAGTTGTATTTAGGTGTTGGATATACACAGAAGAAATCAGACATGAACTGAGTAGAAGGGGAAAAAGGATGTTGGTTAAAAAATTAATACATAAAATACAAAGAAAAACTGCTGAAGTATGAAAATATTGTAAAAGGAAAGGATGACTTCAAAGTGGAATGAGAAGGAAACCATAAAAGGAATAAAAGAAATGGACCTATTAAGGTAAGACAAATATTTGAGTGGCTGCAACCTGTTCTCAGTTCTCTTCAATCTTCAGGTCTATGTGCGCCAGGACGCTGAGACAGCTTGTAAGGGCTAGTATTATCAGAGATACCTATTTCTGTGGCTCCCAGAGCTGTCTCAGGCCATGAAAAAATGTTGTTGGTTTTCCTGGCTGCAAGGTCCTACTCTGTAAGCCCTGTTGAACTCAAACTGGCTGTATATTCAGGTGCAGTGAGAATGGGGAGCATGCACAAAGGTATCTAAGCGACGCCTCGGTGACTGATCTCAGGTACAGCCGTGCTTATTAGCTCTGCCTCTGCTGGACTGCAATGAATGATTGTACCTGCTGCGCAGGGCTGAGCTTCAGAAAGGTTAGCAGGCTAGGCATGATACCACATGAAAACAAGAAGCTATCTGAGGTATGTGTTAGATCTGAAATAACAGGACATTTAGCACCTGGAGTGCTGGGGAAGGAAGACTGCAGAGCTGCAAGGTTGCTCAGGGCTAGTTACAAGTGGAGGCTAATGAGCTTTGCTGGACCCACGCGCCAGTCCCTGCATAGCTGCGAGGGAGTATCTGTATTGTAACGGCCGCTATGCAAATATTATCAGATTGCTTGACCACCATACGATTTGCATTTTTTCTGTGCTCAAGACAGGGGTTTTATGCTTCCTGAGGAACTAAAACCTGATGTGGCTTAATCTTTTCTCTGCTACTATAGGATGAAGGTATTCTTCATATTAAGGATTTGATCAGCCAGTGTCTTATAAACACTGTACCTGTTTACAATATAATATGTAAAAACCTATGAAATTAATATTAATTAACAGCTGATCATTAGACAAAAGCAACCTGCATATTCAGATGGAAGTTGGACACCTTATTCTTATTTGAGTCTGCCCTGTGACTCAACTTTTCTCTTTCCATTCACCTTCAATCACATAAGAGTTCCAGATTTATTTCCACACCCCTGTCGTTACACTGAATGAACTTTCATTTCTATCTATTACAGGGTAAAACCTATCATCATGAGGTCAAGAAATATCAATGCTAGCTTTTCATACATGATAAGACAGCTCTGTTGTTAAAAATTGTGGAGTTTCAAGCTAAATTATGGAGAATTTTGAGCTGCTATTTTATAAAACAGAATCTGAATGGATAAATCAAACAAACAGATGGTTTTGTAAAGGGACATAAGTATTCTGGATGAAACTTATCTTGCATCTAAAAATTACCTTCTATTAAAAGCATAAAAGATATTCAAAAAGAGAAATTTTAATTACAAAAAGCAGAAGAATAACAGAGAGGACAGATTTGTCTTCATCATTACTGTCTGCTACAGTATTTGAAATTAGATCAAAGGTGTTTGTTGTGGTGTTGCACTTCGACTTTCCAGATAATCAAAAAGCATTAAAAAAAGAGAGGTATAATTAACAGAGTGGGAGGCTTATGACCTTCTGTTTAGATAGGTTTTTTCTGTTTGAAGAAAACATCCCTTATATAATATTAACAATCAAAATGAACTGGTTAGTCCATTTGGCCTTTAATTTCAAGATCAGAAGAGAAATATGGCAAAATTGTGCCTACCTGAGCAAACGGTGTCACAATCAAGTCATCTCCATGTCTGAAAAAATGAGCAGAGTTGCAAGTTAGGTATTACTGAAAACTTATCTCACTGCTTTAATAGAAAGAAAAGCAGGTTTTGCAATGCACTGTAGGTAACTCCAGTTCTATTCTTCAGCAGTTACTACCATTGCTTTACATATCCTTTGAAAAATAAGTATCAAGTTAGTTATTGCCCAACTGCCTGGCACATCTGTAGGACGGCTGGTGAACCAGACATTTTCTGCGCTGCGAGTTGGGCAGGTGACTGACCGCCCAGGACCAATCTGCAGAGATTCATCCCAAAGGATGGAGGTGACAGTACCAGAAGTGGTGCCACTGAGGGCTACCGGCAGGTTTGTGAGCACTGGATGGGTAAGTGAGTGCAGATAGCTGGGCAGCGCATTGCAGATGAATAAAAACCTAGCAAAACTTTTGCACTGACTCACACTTCTGTGGCTATAGGGGGTGTGATTGAACAACCTCACCCACACCACTGGGTGACATATGGGCAAGGGGCTGGGATGATGCACTGTAGGGGAGAAGGGAGGAAGGAGAAGAGGAGTTCCTTTGCTTCAGCACTGAAAGCTGCCACTTGAAATGGTTTCCAAAAAACATAGTCCTGTAAATACAAGTAGGGTGAAGGGCTGTTGAGCTTAAGAGTAACATCTCCAGCACTGAGGATATGGAGTCAGACCTCTCCAGAGGATCATGGCAACAGGGAAAACTTGGACTTTTCAGTTATCATATCTAGTATATGGCAGCAATCGAGATAAAAAGAAATTTTTCAAAGATAAAAATCCAATATGACTCCATTTTTCATCCCCCTGTATTCTCCTGCACTGAATTTATTGTGATGAGTTACAAGTTGCAGCTTTCAGCAGAAATTACCATTGCTTTGTTGCTATTTTAATGTTATTTAAGTTTAAGCATAAAATAGGAGTATTTAACAATGGATTTCAAGTCCAGGAAAATCTAATCAGAAAAAGGGTTTTGAATAAATGGAAGTATATGACTTGTGTTTGAGTTGCTACAGCGTCATTCTTACAATTTATGGACTTTCTACAAGACAGTAATGTTTTTGCAGGTATGGCAAGAACCTAATAAAAAAGCAGTAAGTACAATCAGAGAGCCTGTAAGGATGAAACAAAACTCCCCAATATTCAAAATTATGATCATGCTCAGTATCTGTGTAGCTGTTGTTACTACCATCTCTTTTATTCCTGTTACTTGAAATAAATAGATGGATTTTTACGGGCCCTGTGGAAGAAGTCTGCATTTTAACGAGGTCTTTGCAGCAGTGGCTGGAATAAGGTGTTGTTTCATGTGAAACCACAGTCCCAGCCTGGCTGGAAAGTGTGGAAGCCTAATCCTTACACCAAACCAGAAGAAACATGGCACCATGGGAGGAACTCAGCTGCTTTAACTGCCCAATGAAGCTAAATCCAATGTGTTATTACAGACATCATGAATCAGTGCAGGGCATTAACAGAGGAGTTAATGACCAGCTGGGATTTGTACCTCTTCTTTCTAGTTTCCCAAAGATCTGTCAGTGGCAAACAGTCTGAATGCCTAACATATGACACAAATGCACAAAATATTTTTCAAATTTCCAGGCAACTTCTGCAACATAACTAGTAACTGTCAAAGTGTGAGCTGGCAGAACTATAAAAATAGGATGGTCTCTCCTTGCACCATCTCTTCTGGACTTCCATACTGGAGGTGGTACTTTCTTGCTCTTTCTCCCATTCAAGTGCTCTTGTTTGCCACCCCTTGAATGCTGAGGCACTTCTAAAAGGCAACAAGTACATGTTTCTGGGCTTTCTGCCCCGAAGTTTTTTTTTTCTTTTCTATAAAATAGCATGACCCCACTCCTCTAATTTTTGCACTTCATTCTTCTTGAAGTCTTGCTGGACTGCATTTCATTGGAGAACACTGATAAAACACTTTAGCTTGTTATTTTTTAAAGGAGGCAGTATTAAATATTAATTTAATACATTGAAATCAACTCAGGATTTAATTTTCACTTTTCAAATGCCCCTTGTGTCAAGAGCAACAGTTACAGAAATTATCATTATTTTGGTGAACGCGTGGTACTGAAAGTACAGATATCCACAGCTTTCGCAAAGCAGTTCAGCACTCACTAGACCCACTTGAACAAAAAAGCCATTGTATAGTGTGGTGAGTGATCTTTAATCAACATTGGGTCAGGAAATCTGGAAAAGGTGAGAGTGCTCAAAAAGGGAGCAGATACATCTAAAGAGGCTGTGTTATTTTTTGTACAGAAGAGCGAGAATGTATGATTCAATCAAAGTGCCATTGATCCCAGTGTACTGCGGTGTAGTAAACACTACAATTTATGACTCTCCCACTGTTTTCTTTTCAGATGATATGGAAGCTGATAGATGATCCTGTCTGGATTCTGGGCAGGATAGTGCCACACATCTGTATACAGAAGCAGCAAGAGGGAGTGTAAAAACCCTGTGCAATATATCACAAGCTTCTAAATATAGACAGAGTTGTTAACCTTTAATGTTAAAAGAAATTGTTCACATCAGTGTTAGACTTCGCTAACTAGAATGCCTGGCATACTTGTTCACATTTTCATTTTTCAAAGGAAAGCCAGATTTAAAAGCAGAATAATTTTCAGACAGCCCCAACATTTAAAATTATCTGAATCACCACCAACAAAAAAAAGACTGCTAAAGCACACAAGTCACGTGAGATGAATTGCTGTTACATAAAACACAGGCCAAATTTCCATTAGGAGATCAAAAATTATACAATGCATTACAAGGTATTTACCACATTGAAGTGATGAAGCCTGGCCTTCTGGAAATTTTCTGGGGTTTGCTTCCTAACTTTTCCTATGGAATATACTTGAACGCACCCCATATAACCTATCATGATCATGGTCCCCACCCTGAAGATGAAATAAAAGTGCTATGCTAAATCAGAACTTAGATAAACACATAGAACTGACTGTTGCCAAATGAAAAGGACAAAAATTCTGCTTCCTTTCCTCAAGACTGGCATTAATTTGACTATTCTATCCCAATTACAGGACAGTAATTAACTTTGCCATCACTAAAAAAGAAACTTAGAGATGCATGCATGGACAGATAGAGAAGCACGCAGGAAGATTAATACAAGGATAGACAGGGTGACTGCATAACATTTATTTCTTAATTAAGTTGGCACAATTTAATATAATCAGCTAACAAGAGGAGCAGATGGAGAGACAGTCTGCAGAGACCTGCTAGGATACAGTTAAGAAAGAGAGGGTGGTTTTTTTATGTGGTCAGAAAAAAAGTCAAGATACCCATTAAGGAGGAGTGAGTCCCAGACCTTAGAGGCCTCTAGAAATGTGAGTCTGAACTTGCCAGTTTGGAGCTTCACAGGGAAGGTCCTGAGTCACGTTTGTCTTTGTAACAGCCATAATAAGCTCAGAGGTAGACTTTCTAGACACACGTGAAGAATACCAAGTGAGCAATCTTGAGGACACGTATTGCAGGTGGGAGATGTAAAGAGTATAAGTAAGAGCTCTGTCTATATAGAGGGGGGAAAATGTATAAAACGTATTTACACCAATTTGACACATGCCTTCTCATGGACAAGATATGGTCAAAATAAAATTCTTGGTTAATCTTGATACAATTTTTTATAGCATAAATTATAAGACTAGTGGAAAGAATCTTGACGCTCTGTATCAGTTTAGAGCATGATCATACTGGTTTGCCGTGCTCCTCCATTTGAATGAAAAACTCATCTCCCCAGGATAAGTACTGGCAGAGGATGATGGTCAGGCTTTAAATCCAACTGTCTGCGTTGGATTCCCTGGCTACAACCTTGGGACATACCCTATTTGAAAGAATAAAGCTGCCAACAGAGTTTGAAAAGCCCCAGGGGAGAGCAGCTGTCTGGAATCCCTGCACCGTGCTCCACAGCAAGAACTAAGGCTTTTGTCACATTGTCACAAGAATTGACTCCATTTTTTGCAGAGTTGTATTTGGGCTTTTATTTATTTATTTTTAATAGAGGAACATAGCGAGCATAAAAGCAAGGGAATATCCATACTGTCTACACACAATATACAAAATTGGAAGGATGATGAACAGGAAAATAGTCTTCTATTTGAATCAGAAAATCTATTGCCTCCTCCTTTTTCAGTGTAAACATCTAAATTTGGATTAAACATGACATCCACTCATTTCCGTATACCAGGCTGATTCAGACTTACTGTCTAATAACATTCTATAAATACAGCTTAGATGAGGCATTAGTGTTTTGCTTGCATATACACTGGAACACAAATATACCACATGGAAGACCACAAATGGAGAACAGAGTAAGGTGATCATTTGCCCTAAGTGCTATGACATTTTTTTTCCTGCCCCGAAAACATTTTATAGATGAAGCCAAATAAGCACAGAAGAAACATATGAATTAAGTATGCTGAGAATATGTGTGTTGCTCAGATTCAGATTTTAGCAGCAATGAAATCTGATTCTAGATTGCACTCTGATACAGTAATGGAAACATCTTGTAATGATACTAGCCAGCAGAAGCTGTGCTCCAAGGACAGCAAGCAGGCGGGGTGGCTGGCTGCTCCATGCAGATTGCACTTTATCATCATCTGCATTTGGAGAAACTGGTTCACAATATTGATTTTGTGAAGTCAGAAATCACAGTGCTCCACGTTAGTTTATTCTGCAGGAACAGTGCTTAAATCATGTAATCTCAAATTCTATACACTTCAAAACCAAGTTTCTAGTCCTAATATGAGACAGCCCAGGCCTGGCTCCAAAAGCTAAGGCTGAGTGGAGATAACAAGCACCTCTCAATGTTGTGTCCACATTATGGGGTGTGATAGAAAATGGCTCACAGCTTTTCCCAGGTAGTCAGTGGGTTGTTAGGAACTTGCATCTCACTGGAAGGGAGAACATCATTTGAAGGATGCATCTAAGGCAGGGGCTAGAGACTACGACACTGTGGGGAAGTTGAGATTTAGGGTTGAGAGATCAAGCAATTGAAACTGTTGATGGACTCATGAGCTACAGAGCAGGGGGTTGTTTTCCCCAGAGCATTTCTTTATTTCTGGGAACACGTACCCTAAAGGATTTTTACAAAGAGCTACTTGAAACCACTTGTTCTGTCACACAGTAGACAGAAATTAGACCTTGAATAAAACAGACTTATGTCAACTGTTGTCTGAGTGTTTCTGGCCACCACATTTTTCTATAACACTGCAGTTATGTCTTCCTGATACTTTTTTCTAATATAGCAACAGAGCTTGCCCTAATTAGTCAAAAGTATTGCTGTAATATTGGGAGTTCTAGAGAGTTCTAGAGAGTTCAATCTACTATTAGGTTGGAGATTAGGAGAAATTTCTTCTCAGAAAGGGTGGTCGGGCATTGGAACGGGTTGCCCAGGGAGGTGGTTGAGTCACCGTCCCTGCGGGTGTTTAAAGAAAGGTTGGATGTGGTGCTGAAGGACATGGTTTAGTGGGTAATAGGTGGTGGGGGGACGGTTGGACTAGATGATCCTTGAGTTCTCTTCCAACCTTAACGATTCTATGATTTTACTTCGTTTCAATTAGGCTTAGCCAGATGGAAGAGGGTTGGCTCAGAAAAGCCAGAGTCCCTCAGAAGTCCATTATCCCAGCCAAAAGAACAGCTGGTTATAGTAGTTCTCCTTGGACTATCTAACTAAACAAGTTAGACTTAGGAAGACACATTAAAGGGAAAAAAACCACTTCTCCCGCATAAATCTTCCTAGCAAATACTGAAGAGGTGTTTCAAAACACTCTGATTAACTTGAGATGGAGCACAAATCAAGTTACTCCACTATGGCATGTTGATGAAGAAAGCAATACTTGGCTGCCTTATGATCAGAAATCCAAAAGGCAGCTCAAAACAAGTGTGGATTAATACACATGTGTAATATGTCATGTACTAACGTACCTCGAGCTTTCCAGGTATGATGAGTATTTTGTACAAGAAAGTACTTTGATTTTGCATGCTACCTTTTCAGCATCTCAATTCTGAAGGTACAATTTTTTAGGTTTGAAAGAAACCTTTGAATACTTGGAGTCTGCTCTGTTGAAGTCATCAGTGTTAGGTTACGCAAATTACAATCTTACTTTCAATCCAACTGCATCAGCACCCAGGTGAGGAGCTCTCTCAACACTTGGGAAGACAGAATGATCATATCCTTTACGAACTAAAGGACTGGAAAGGAACAGTGAACACCAAAGTGTTCCTAAATCAACATTTTGAGATTTAATCCAGGCAGTATCAGGAAGTATTATCTGGTTACCTGTGTACCTTACTGTGCAACACTAGCATCATTTGACAGCGCCTGTGCTTTTGAGTGGACTAGAAACAAGAGACTTTGCTGAGTTACATGCACAGCTAACTACATCTCAGTAATGGTGATCTGAACCAAGACCTATCAAATACAGAAGCTTCATTCAGGAATGCTGTATGAGCTGGAATCAGAATCAGCTGACTAACCCAAAGAATGGGAATTATTATTATTTTTCCCCATTCCTTATAAAATGCTATAGGAACACTATCAAGCATCTTCCGCCTTCCATGAGAGTATCATAAGCACCTTTGGAAGAGCTGAAGGAAGATCAAGGCCTCCTGTATCAGACCTGCCTACTTCCTTGCTCAGAAAACTTAAACTTCTTTCCAAAGAGACTGCATTTACACATCTGACTTGGGTCATCTGCCTGAAGAAAACTTGTGGGTACTGATGTAGTGGACCATCACAGAAGGATGCCAGCACGATGTGCAAGATATAAAAACACAGGACAACTCAAGAAATCGCCTGTATTGTATCACCCCAAACAGCCACTGACCTTCAACGCTTTAACCCTACCATAATACAACAGGCCATTTAGATGACAGAAGAATGGTGGAGAACTCTTAGCAACTGGCATGCATTAAGTCTGACAGAATTATTCAGTCCTAAAGAGAAACACAGCATGGACTTGCCAGAGTGTTTCACTGGTTTAGGTGGTTTTCCTTCTAAAATCAAAAGGCTGTCTGCCTGGGCGTCACTGAGGCAATGGCAAAGGAAAAGAATCTACTGCAGTGCAGGAGTTTGGTTTGTGTGTTAAAGGAGGGGCTGGATTAAGCCACAGAATGGTAGAACTTTGAACCAGAAAAGAGCTGAACTAATCTGAAGAGTCCAGACCAATTCAGCAGTGTCATTGTTAGACTGTTCATACAACAAAAATCATCATTTAGCTCTAAGCAAGGCAGTAAAACAAACAAGCATCAGTGGCTAACGGATAGGTTTGTTTTCTGCTCAGGTTAGAGAAAATTAATGAGTGGGTGTGCACACATGACTAGAAGCAATCAAGTTAGTGCAGCTTAATGAGTTACGATTAATCAGTTTTGATTGCATTAGCTGACACACATAAACTCTTAGCGTGTTGCAAATGAAAATAAAATGTATTACCTTGAACTGCTTTTAAACAGCAGGCATTTGGATGCTTTCTTTTCCCTGCCCCATATGCTTAAGTGTTGAGACTGTGTTTCTTCTGGAGAATAAGAATATGTGACTTTCCATGTGAAAGTCCTGAAAGATTTCCTCTCTAAAAGAAATGACAGCAGAGCTGCTGAGAACAACCCCTATCCAAGGTAAATTCCCAGCCTGAGCAACCTGGCTCTCAGCCAGCCACAGGAAGATTGTGTCAGCTTCAAGTTCAGTTAAAAGGGTCACCTAAGCACATTAGAAGGCCCTAAATGTATGTATATAAGACGAAACAAGAAGACTTCAAGAAAAGCAAGGCAAAACCATCAGAATTTCAGACTGTCTTTTATCAGGGAATGAACTGTACAGCTAACGCAGCATTATTGCCATTGCAACCATACGGAGCGTTGCTTGCACCCTGAGGGGTGAAACAGGAACTAGTGTTCTTCTGGGTTGTGAAATAAATTCAGCCTGTGCATGTAGGTGATCACTAAGCTGGAAAAAACAGGCTAAGAGGCTTCCCTAAAAACATTTGAGTCCGTCTTTACAAAGTTCCCTTTCCCTTACTGCACATCCTCCATCCCCTCCACCGCAGGTAGATCTGTGTAGCAAGCCCAGAGATGAATGGGGTTGCAATTTAGCTGTAATCCCAGCTAAGAACTGGTTTTGGAACCATGTTTTTACTAATACGCCACTTTTGTCAGAAGAGGTTTAGGAATTCAGTCTGCTTTGTTTAGCACAGGAGCAGTAACTTGACATTTTGTTTCAAATACCCATTATTTCCACAAGAGGGAAAAAAAGAGCCTGACATATTAAAAGTTCTTGAAGGGGAAGTTATTCAGAATTCTGTTTGGAAAATGGTTATGCTTTAGAATTTGGACTTAAATCCAATAATGATTCTGTCTTGTCTGAATGTAAGATAAAATAAATAATTTGTGTTTCATAAAAACAAAATTCTGATTCAAGAACCATATAAAGACATATTAGAACACCTCAGAATCTCCTGAATTAAAAATCAGATCAAAAGAAGCTTTTTCAATGCAAAATATTCTCTTTTTATTTAAAATATAATTTCTTATTTAAATTTAAGCAAACTAGGTGTTACTGAGTTATTTGTTTTGTATTCCACTTGTAAAATGTCCCAAGCAACTAGAAAGGTCACAGCAGTCTTTTTTCAAAATGTTGTTTATAACCTAAAAAAAAAGATTCTAAGTGACTTTCTAATTACTTAGTTTAATTTAAGCTGCAACCTGGAGATTCTTTCAATTTAAAAGATCTTAAGAACAAAAAAGCAAAGCCTAATGAAGCAAAATATTGCTCTATTTTTTCTAAAGCCATATAAGTACATTCCTTTCCATGGACAAGTAAATGTCTCAAAGAAATTTAATACTTTTTTTTTCATTAAGAATTGTTTCTAAGGTGAAACACACTTAGAAAATGGATCTTAAAAGATACTTTTTTAAAAGCAGGTTGGACTGGTTCTTTTCAGCTATTCCATACAGTAATATCACAGATTCTGAGAAAAGAATCCAATAAATCATAAGGAAGCTCGACAGGAGTTTATCTGGTAAGACAATATTTCCAATTTGTTAAACGGAAGTGCGATTACTCTGGCCAGTAAACGTGTGTCTTTTCTGCTTTCCTAGAGTCTTGGCCAGAACCTTTCAGGGAAAAGGATGGTTTTTTTTCCCAAATTTCAGATCCCTACTCACAGCATTTTATTAATAAATTCAGGCTGTCCTGGCTCAGAAACAGAATAATAAGCTGTATCACTAGTAATTTGGCTTCCTGTTCTAGATGAGCAAATATATCCTAATTTCATGATTTTATTGGCGTATTAAAGGCTCGGGTGAACCTTATTAACTGTCCAGGTTTGCCCTCTTTGTCTCCATTATTTTGAAGTACATTCCCTTTACTAATCTGATCCAGATTTAATACAACGTTTTTTTTTAAAAGCTGAGCAAATTGTTGTGAACTGGGAAATGTGTATGAGAGTTTACCTCAAAAATTCTCTCCTCTGGCAGTTGTTCCACGTGCCAGTTAAAGGGATATTTCAGCCCATTTGCAGCTTCAGGTCAGGACCAAACCTGCCAGTCACTGACAAATAAGGAAACTCCCTACCTTGGAATGTTCCTTTATTTAAGGTAATTTTTGCAGCCAGAATAATTGCGTTATTCCTTATTCTTTGCAAAATTACAGATTATTTTGGAAAACAAACAAACAAACCAACCAAAGAAACAACAAAACCATACAAATTAAAAGTCCCACAAGTATTTCTATAGCTATTGAAAGAAGGGGGTAATTCATCCTGGCAAAAAAATGCAAATCTCTATAAGTCAGTATCTATGTTTATCATATTACAGAGGCTCTCTTCGTTCCAAAGTAGTCTACATTTGGGTTTTATTATTCAAAGTGAGGATTATTTATTTTTGTTTTTGTAAACATAGAGCCAAGATTTACAGATATGTTCAAGTACAGCCTAGAAAGTAGCACATCCTCTAGAAGGCAGCAGGGTAATACTGTAGTTCTAGAGAAAAAAAGTCCCAGAGTAGATTGCATCCTCTTGACACTGGTTTTATCAGGAACAGCAGCAGAGGGATGTTACTGCCTACAGAAGGTATTGGCAGAATAGCAGTAAGCTGGCCGGTTTGAGGAGTGGGTGTAATGGTGACCACTTGGCCATTTAGCAGGACACCAGGCCAATGACCCTGCGGTTGCCTACAGTCAGTATACCCTGGCTGGGTTCTGGTGCTTAAAGGACGGAAGCAAGTTTTAATAGAAATTAGCAAATTTTGAGAAATCATACTAATAGCGCTTATATTGGTATTTCAGCTGATTGAGGAAACAGTGCTGAGCCTCCTTAAAGAAGCCCATAAAACTCCCCACACCAGCTACATTTTTACTGAGTGAGGTTCAGTTGGTCAGGTCCTGGAAAGACTCAAGGAGTGCTTATTGTTGCATACTTTTTCCTCCAGATACATTCAGAAGACATACTGGAGCCCAGAGAGACTTCTGTACCAGGAGCGTCTTGGTCCTCTGGTCCGGTCTGCTACAGTATGTTGTGCTTCTTTAGGATCCCAGGGGAACTCCATGTCTTTTTCTCCCTTTAGAGTGGCAGGTAAAACATGGGTTTTGCCCTGGCTAGTGGACTGCTTATTGGCTTCTTTCTAGTCTTCATGAGAGTGCTAATGATTTCACTGAAGAATATATTTTTTAACCTAGTTGGAGATCTGGTTTTTACTAAAACAAAGATTCTCTGCAAATTCGATCTTATGCTCCATTAATCAGAGCAGTGATTCCTTAGCAAAACAGACATAAAAAGTGGTACCACTGCCACCTGTCTGCATCTGCAAGCTCTGAGCAGCAACCGCAGTTCAAACAAGTGAATATTAAGTAATCAGGCTACCTCCGCAAGACACCCACGTTCAAAGCTCCCTGCTTCACTGACGCCTTCAAATGTAAACCTGACAATTCTTCCAGTACGACACTGATGACTTCTCTCATCTTTCAGCCGGCTTCTGTTCCCTTTTTTCCCACTGTTGCAATTGTGCTGTTAGGGACCTTCCCTCCTGACTTTCTATTCTTTATTCTCCTTCTCTTTAAAACTGTTTCCCTGTCTGTCATTGCAGATCTGGCCGTGCAATTACTCGTAATGGTTCACTGATCCTCACTGGCTTGCTTATTTTCTTCTCTTTCTCTTGCACATCCTCATATCTCTGCTGAAAATCCCATAGCCAGGTTTCACAATGCATCTGTGCTCTTCTGCCTTGGACCTTGCATCTTCCTATGTAAACTACCTGCCCCTCCACAGCCTTAATGCCTTTTTCTCATCTCTTCATATCATCTTCATGTTCTGGTTTTTTTCCCTCTCTTCGACCATGCTATTTCTTCCAAGAGTTAATTGAAAAAATATGCTACTGACTCCCACTCATTTTCATTTGTCTTTCCTTTCTTACCACACAGCTGCTTTTTCCACCTCTTTTAGTGCCGTAACTGCACCCACATTTGTCCAACAAACCTCTCATCTGAACAGCCTTGCACTCAGCCTATCTCATCGTGCCTTTTATTCTTTTCTTAGTTAATCTGGCTCCTCACTTTAAAATATATTTTAGTCTCTCTGATTTCAAGAAAAAACAAAGAAAAAAAACCCAAACCAACTTTCCACCTCCTTCTTCTCTGGCCTTGTTTCTGTTACTTTTAATCTCAACTTACTGAATGAAACTCCCTTTGGTTGCTCTGCGGGGTTTACCGCTTGGGAAGTTGGGCACAGGGACTCATGTCGCACCTTCTCCTGAGTTTAGTATCTGATTGTATTAGTCTCTTGGTTATCATCTTATGCTTTGACTTTAAATTGTTTGTGGTGGAGCCTGTCTTTTCATCTTGGGCTTGCAAAGAACTGAGCATGACTGCGTTCCTCTCCTTGGCTTGCAGCTCAGAGCGGCTGCAGCAGCACAAATAATAAATAATGACAGAATAATGAATTTAGTGCTTTAGCACTGCCATCCACTGGCTGTCTTTGATCACGACATGCACCATATTTGAGTAAAATCTTGAAGTTTTGTTTCTGTCTCATCAGCTGCTACTGAAGTGGAATATATTATTATAAGCACACTATTTGAGAGTAATGGAAATGCCAGAAGTCTTTATGTTACATTCCTTCCAAATAAAAGATGCATGCCTTTTGCTTTCTGTTTGGTTTTACAAAGTGAAATATTGAGGTTGGTAACTCAAGTACTGAAGAACCGGGGATTCTAGGTTAAACTGTTATGTACAATTAATTCATCTGCATTACCTGAACAGTGTGTATAATTTGTAACTCATTTTACTTATGTTAAGAAACATGCAATACTTAAAATTAAGCATGTAGATAGATGCAAAAGGGAAATAGGATAAATCGGTACTTGTCTAAATTTTGTGTGATACTTCCCCTGAAAACTCTTTGAGCCTCCACCTCATTTAGGAATGTTCTGAACCAGAGTGATTCCTCTATTTTAATAATCTTCAGTGGGTTTCCTTTCCATGAGCACATTTAGTTTTTTCTTGAACCCATATTGTCGTGGTTTAACCCCAGCTGGCAGCTCAGCCCCACGCAGCCGCTCACTCACTTTCCCCTCACAGAACGGGGGAGAGAATCAGAAGAGTGAAAGTGAGAAAACTTGTGAGTTGAGGTAAAGACATTTTAATAGGTAAAGCAAAAGTCATGCACATAAGCAAAGCAAAACAAGAAATTAACATTACTTCCCGTCAGCAGGCCAGTGTTCAGCCATGTCCACAAACGCAGGGCTCCGTCACGTGTCACGGTGACTTCAGAAGGCAAACACCACACTTCAAATGCCGCTGCCCCCTGTTCTTTCCTCTTCCCCCAGCCCCTTATATGCTGAGCATGATGTCATATGGTATGAATATCCCTTTGGTCAGTTAGGGTCAGCTGTCCCAGCTGTGTCCCCTCCCAACGTTTTGCCCACTCCCAGCCCACTTGCTGGTGGGGTGGTGCAAGAAGTAGAAAAGGCCTTGGCTCTGTGTAAGCACTGCTCAGCAGTAACAAAAACATCTCTATATAACAAAAACATGTCCATATTATCTACACTGTTTCCAGCACAGATCCAAACCAGCCCCATACCAGCTAATATAAGGAAAATGAACTATCTCAGCTGAAACTGCTTTGTGGCATTTCTTTCTTTTTTTTTCTTTTCCCTCGATATTTTATTTTTTAAACTTTCCCCTCTTTGATTCCTTGGTTTTCTTTTACTTAATTTCTGTGATATAATTAAGGCTATTATAATTAGGCTTACTGATGTGATTAATACTCCATCATTAAAACAAATTGCCTTTTACATTTTCTAATGTGCTCCCATCCTAAACAGTGGCAGGAATATTTGCCTTCTTTGCTCCTCTGTGAGAGGGGACTGTGAATATCTATCCAGATGTTAGGTCCAATAAATTTTATAAGCAGATGTGTTTTAAGAAAATGTTGATAGGATGAATAGATACAAATATCCAAAGGAAAACGTGTTCCAAGTCTTTTAGTAATTCCATTGTTTATCCAATTTACTGCCATATGATGAAATATTACCCAGAATTCTAGGAAACGCAGAAGTGGATTATAAGTTCAAGGATGGAGCACTAATTGAATTCTTAATTGAAATGATTAATCTAAGCAACACAGTGACCTGGACAGCCTCCTGAATATAGAATATAGAATATAGAATCATTAAGGTTGGAAGAGACCTCAAGGATCATTTAGTCCAACCGTCCCCCCACCACCTATTAACCACTAAACCATGTCCTTCAGTACCACGTCTAACCTTTCTTTAAACACCCGCAGGGACAGTGACTCAACCACCTCCCTGGGCAACCCGTTCCAATGCCCGATCACCCTTTCTGAGAAGAAATTTCTCCTAATCTCCAACCTAAACCTCCCCTGGCGCAACTTGCAGCCATTCCCCCTTGTCCTGTCACTAGTTATCTGCGAGAAGAGGCCGACCCCCAGCTCGCCACAACTTCCTTTCAGGTAGTTGTAGAGGGCAATAAGGTCTGCCCTGAGCCTCCTCTTCTCCAGACTAAACAAGCCCAGTAAGTCTTTCCAAATGGTATCCTTGCATAGGTGCCACACAAAACACTTGACTCTTGTACATCTAAAAAAAGGTTATCTGTCAGAGGAAGATTTGCTGGAAGGGAGTCACTCTTTGCAAATGAAATGTGTTTTTCCTTGTGACAAGGCAAGGTGGGTTGATCTTTGTCTTGCTCACTTTATCTCAACCAAAATTGGTCACACTGGGCACAAAGCTTACTAAGTACTTCAATCTACAGGGCTGAAGGGAAGTATGGACCTTACATAAACCCTCTGTAAAGGCATGAATTTTTGTCATCTTGACACACAGAAAGAGAGTTATAATTAGATGGACTAATCGACATTTCTAAAAATGAAATGTAAGCTAAAAATAGGAGTGTTCAATTATCATGACTGCAAGTTAAATATCAGATGAAATTTCACTCATTATATGAAAACCTTTTTGCTTTGTTGTGTTATTTTTTAAAGAGGATATTGATTGGATTTTGTCTCATTAAAAAACAGCGTTTATATTAATGCTGCATTTTCAATGGTTTAGACTTCCTCATTCATTAAGGGACTCTTACAAACCTGGTGCTTTATTTTAGTGATTTATAATTGAAGCATAAACATCTACTTGGCAGTGAAATTTGAAGCAGATAAGGCAAACAAAAAATAATTTAAAAAAATTCTTTATTTCTACTACTTTCAAGTGACTAGAAGCCAGGACATTTAACATGTTTTTTAGTGTCTTACAAATAAACAGATTTGCAACTGACTTCCACTATCCATGCAACCTGGGTTCTACACAGACTTGAAAAGTATGATCCACTAGCAAAAAATACACACATCACAGGAGAATAGTGAGAGAGGATAGAATAAGTTTCCAAAGGCCTTTTGTTAAAATTTCACCTTTTGGTTAAAAAGGTATTTGAAATAATTTTTGCCTCTCTTGGATTTATTGATTTCTGCCAGCTGGTAAATTTCTTCTCTAAAAACCTAAAAATACTTGATGGAAAAAAAGTGGAACCGTCTTGTTAAGAACATTAAGAAGCAGAAATTGAGTTTGTATCGCTTCTCTTGAAAATAACCTAATAGCCAGGAAATCCGAGTTCTCCTTAGTGTTTTGATACACCAGTACTGACTGTATTCATTATTCTGTCAAAGCTAATGAAGTGCATAAACACATCAAGTACACCCTCATGATATCCTTACTTTCTGAAAATTGTAGAAAAAAGTACAAACTTCGTTAAAGAAATAAACAACCAATTATCCATTACTTCAGTAGCATAAGTGTTTACTGTCTTTGGTAGTTATAAGAAATCTGTTGTGGCTGGAAAAATCTTAAAACAGAGGACAAAACATAGGCTAAAAGTATTTTATAATGTACTTACATATCACTGGCAATGGAGGAGTTCCTGGACATAGACTTTGGAGAAAGGTCATAGTCACTGTCTGACCGGTAAAGGAAAGACTCCCTGCGTTGACTGTGGACAAAATTCGCCTGAAGGATTAGCCCTGATCCAGGGCTTGTCATGGGATCCAAGGGACTTCGTCCTGATGATGCACCATTGTCTACATCGAAACTGCAAAAAGAAAGGAGAAAAAGATTTATGCCTTTATTATAGGAATTTTGAAAGTAATAAATATTCTTCTGACAAATTTGTCACTAGGTAAATTGCTTTTTGACAATAATGGGGAAACAAAGATCTGGCCAAGTCCACTGCTAAGCCAAAAACCAAGGCACACAAGAAACATACTTTAAAATTGCTGATAAGCAAAAAGAACAAGTCTGAAGGAAAAGAAATTTGGAAGAGGAAAAAAAGCACTACTAGGAATACAGGAAGCCTCATGCTTCTCTGCATGTAGAGTATCCATGAGCTCTGTACCAGAGTAAACGCGATGTTTTGTTGTTTTCTTCCTCAGGCCCCATGTCTCCTGAACTGGATCCTCATTATCCTGTCTCCCACTGTTAAGGCAGTTGAGGGCTCATTATCGAGTACGGAACTCTAATATTTCTTTACTACCCAAATACTTCAAGAACATGTCTTGTCTTACCCCAAAAAACAAAGCGCTGAGGTGGGATTCAGGCGTATGTGTGTGCTTGAGCACATTTGCATGCATTAGAGCTGCTATTTTACAACCGGATAGAATAAACGAGTTCTTTGCTCACTGCCAAGCAGCGTGAATTCTGTGGCCGTTCAAGCCTTTGAACTATACAGTTTAGATCCAGCACTTCTAGCTATTGTATATGAAACTGATAAACAGGCTTATCATTCCTAGGGAACATTGCCTTCATGGGAGGCCGAAGGGTGAGGGGAGCAAAAGAAAGAGAAGGAGAGAGATGCTTTGAAAATCAGTGCAAAGACCTTGAATGGGAGTCTGCAATCAATTATAAACTAGCACAGGGTGGGCAGTGCTAGAAGGACGTGCTCATGGCAACCTGTGTTGCTTAGCAGCCCCACAGCTGTGTTTGGTACCATATGGAATCTTTTTGGAGCATGTGGCTCTGTTTTTAGACTTAATGTGTTGTGGTGTGCAATCTCAGAGGTTACAAATGTGTGGATTAGCAAAATTATGTCTCCATCTGATGGGATGGAGCACATTTTGAAAGCTGGAGAGGGGACTTCTTACAAGGGCATATAAAAATGAGAGAAGGGTAAATTCAGATTAGATATTAGGAAGAAATTCTTCCCTGTGAGGGTGATGAAGCACTGGAACAGGTTGCCCAGAGAAGTTGCGGAGGCCCCATCCCTTGAAGTGTCCAAGGCCAGGCTGGATGGGGCTTTGGGCAACTTGGTCTAGTGGAGGATGTCCCTGCAGGAACAGGGGACTTGGAACTAGGTGATCTTTCAGGTCTCTTCCAACCCAAACCACTCTATGATTCTATGACTTTGTGATTCTGTTGAGCCAGAAGTGAAAGATGACTTTTGTTTCCCTACTTGGTTGTACCTCTAAAACCAAAGGTCAGTTTTAGACCCTAGCTTGTAATTACTGGAGCTCATTTGACATACTAATGGGAACTTAAATTATACTGCTCAAGTGTTTAGGAATGAGGGATAAACAGAGAATCTTTCACATGACTTTTTAAACATGGATAAGTTTTAGTATCATAATATGTATTTGTAACGAACTCATCTAAAGTATGCATTTTGGAAACCGTGTTCATGCAGAGGACACCCACAAGTTTTCAATTACAGCTAATGACAGCGGAAGAGAAAGTATTCAGTACATGTCAGCTGTTGATTAGACTTCAGCCTGGCACAGGTGTCACAGCGGGCAGACGCTGCTCTCTGCACTAGCTTGTTTCTTGCTGTTATCTACCATTGACCTGAGGTTGCAGTGGGGTTGCTGCTTTAATGTTTTTCCGAAGTGGCAGTGTTCCCATGGCTTTTTTCCCTTTGTTAAATGAACTAATCAAAGAAACATATATTGCCTGTTTTGACAGAAATGCACATTACCTAGCAGAGAATGGACTTTGCTTTCATGTTTTATTTCATTGTTTCGTTGTTACTTTGCACATATTCCTGGAACTGCAGGCTTTCTGCTGCTCTCAGACTGTATTATTTATGTTGTATTCACCTTTCACAGTTTGAGTGTAGAAAAGCAAAAATATTTTTTTCAAAAATTGGTATTAAATTCAGAAAATGGTATTAAACAAACTTTAAGAGAGCTTAGCAATTTAATCCTCTTTCCACTGCAGTTTTCAAAACAATTCACAGTCAGTAAATTCTAACACATACACGTCTTTCCAAGTTTGATTTCTTTTGATTATGCCTGAATACTGTTTCTTTGTCCTTTTGTGCTACTGCTACGTGACATTATCAATCTCATGCTAATAAAGCTTAATCTGTAAGACATCAAATGAGAGTTCTGCCACCAGCCTGCTGGGTGATGTTGGACAATGCAAAGCTCCTCTTGGCATTCCATTTTCCCTATTCATTGCATCTTTGAGATCATTGTGAGATCTATTCACAAAAATATTTTAAAAAATTTTGAAAAGGGCAAGATAGGATAAATACTATAGTAAAACATTCTTGGTGGCTTACAGTGCCGTAAGTTAAATAACCATATTGCCATTACTACCAGCATGACTGCGATAACTCAGTAACAATCAGTATCTTTTGAGTTTGAATTCCTGAGTATTGCACAAGGACAAAATACTCTCAATGCCAATGAAGGTTTTGGAACATCTGTGAGCTCATTTCATCCAAATTTCCTAATCTTCTATTTCATTGACCAAATAAAATATTTTTATTTTTTTAAACAACTGCAAGAACACACAGACTCCTAAACAATAAACAGTCTGTATGTTTTCTTTTTCTCTTGAGGGCAGATCTTTCATGCAATTTTAGGTAAAATAGGTCAATAAAACTAACTTCTGCAATGGCAGTATCATTTCAAATATGTTTGACTGAAAGCTCTAAAGCAAAAGTTAAATGTGGGATAGAAATAAAGGAAGGTAAGTGTAAGTCTGTCTCACAGCAGGAAAATTTTTGACAAAGATCAACCACTAAATTGATTTCTTTAACAGTGGACTTAATTATTCAACTGATTGAAAGTCATATTATTGGATTAGAGAAACATATGGGGTTTTTTACAGGTATATTTTATTTTCTTCACCCACCTTTTGTGGACATGATATGAATATTTTACTACTAGTCTTATTTCTCCCAGTCAGAAACTAAGGCAGGCTTCCATGAATGATTTCATTGTCAGATTATAAAATAGTGGGGTTTTAAAATTTAGAAGTCTGTTAGATAAAATTACAGTTTCATCAGTTGGGAGACGCCCTGTGGTTTGCACCACCAGATAACTACAAGTATGTACAAGACTTGCACATGGCTGTTGTGACAGGAATTTTATCCTGTGATACTGTGTTGTGTCCACTAGATGGGTGTCAAAAGTAATGAAAGGGATACAAACATATGGGCTAGGATTTGGCTCATACTGCTCAAAGAAAACGTGTTTTATGTAAATCTGCATCAAGAAAAAAAATGTTCAGTTCTACAGTCAAAGGGGGAGCGTGAATACAGCACTGGTTTGCCAGAAACATATGTTTATATTAAAAAGTTTCTAAAATGCTACAGCAGTTAAATGTCTCGTTTAGCTCTTCCTTACACAGACATTTGCTAACAGTTTCAGATACAAAAGCTTGCAGAAATCTAAATGAAAAATGTGTTATTACACTGAAAATCAAATTAATTGTTTCTTTGGCTGATACACAAGTTTTATTAGCAATAAATGGAACTGCTGATCACGCTGCATCAAATGAACAGAGAACTAGAATGGGGAATTGAAGACTTTCACACAAGTTGTTCTTTCTTGCTACATACACTGAAAAAATTTAAAAGTTTAAGTTACAAAATAGGATAGACTCTTTATTTTGCCTGGGCAGAAATTGTGGAAAGTCAGCTGTGGTTGCTTCATATTTATCTTTCCACTCGTGTTAACTTTTAAGCCACAGCAAGAACATGCTGTGAATTAAGAAGTGCACGTTCAGTAACAAACCAAAAGTTATTCTCTCCCTAGCGTGTTGCTCAGCCACCTTGTGTTTTTGGTGGAGAGTGGTCTTTGGAAAGGAAGGAGTATGGAAGTTGTTACTGAAAGCACAGGAACTGTTTTGCTACCGTTTCACAGGCAGAAACGGGCCCTTGAAAGACAGAATTTTCCACCATTGTTCTGCACCCAGCTTTGCACTTTGCACGATGCACGCAAACTGAAGCTGCTTTTAGTGACCGGAGCATTTGGCACAGCACACATCACAGACTTTTCTGTGTTCAAAGAGCTTTGCTGCAACTCCAAAGATGCCAAAGCAATGAAAAGCCAGTGCTAATTCAGCAAGCTTTATGTCTGCATTTTGACAAAATGTTTTATGACCTTAGTGAATACTGTTTATCCTTAAAGCCTGCCTTATTCAGTGTTCAGTGATGACAAACATGACATGAGATAAAAGTTGAGGGTTTTTTTCCTTTTTTGGCTATTCATCGTGTTTGCATGTCTTGCCCACCACGTATCATACAGACTCTGTACTCAGATGGGGATAAAGGTGGTGAACTCTCTCGAGTGACTTGTAAACAGTCATAGCCGATCTTCCCTGTGCTCCTAGTAGGACAAGAAGTAACAACATCACAAGCAACCTTTAGGAGGATTACTAATGCTTTGCTTCAGGCAACAGTAGGACTCTGCAGCAAGGAGAGGTTCTGGACTCTGGTTCTCAGCAGCACAGCTTCTTTACAGAGTGGAGGAAACTCTCTGTGGACTTTCTTTTGAGTCCTTAAATAACACTCCCCTACTCTGCAAGGCTGCTAAAAGAAAAATGGGGAAGATCTGTGTACAAAATATAGCTTTTACATAAGGAGTAATGGCATCGTAATGAATATGCACAAGAGCTTGTAATTATGTCTGCATAGAAAATCTTAATGTTGGTCTTCCTTATCACTGAGAGTTTAGCAATTTAATCCTATAGCTTTTTGTTGGGTATTTTTGTTTTGTTTTGTTTAGAGAAGTAAACAATAGTAGAAGAGGGAAGGAAATAAATTTCATCCCAAAATGAAGAATTTACTAGACTTTTTAAGAATGCAAATTCCCCTTTAAGTCTCTCTGCACCTTCAGCCTACCCTGTCCTGGAAACTATGGGGAGGGAGAGAGGTAGGAACCAAGTTAAATGATCCTCTAGGGGCACCTTATCTTTTAAGGTCATCTTTAAACATTACAGCTGGACAAGCAAGTTCTAGAAGAGCAAAGTATGTCCCTCATCAAAGGAGGCCATTGTCCTAGTGTCAAGCAATCTCCCCAGCCATCTGTCTGTGCTGTGACCTACCTATGCATCTCAATGTCCTTCGCAGAATTCCTATCCTGCATTTTTACCTGGAAGCATAATACCACCATCACAACGAATGGGTGCATTTGGCATAGCAGCTGTAATTCACTGAAATTATCAGAGAAGAGCTGCCCTGTAGCAACTGCCTTTGGGCAGGGTCTTATTTAGAGAAAAAGCAAGGTATAAATCTTCATTTACATCTCCAAGGAAAGGATAAACTATTTATCGTTTGTGCCCTAGGACAGGAGCCCACCCCTGCAGGAGGCAGCCTGTAGCTACTGGAGAAAGGGGAGAATTGGACGGTCCCTTTAAATGCTGAATCCAAATTTGTTACTTGGGTTGACTGGGATGCAAAAAGCAGTCAGCCACTTCAGTTGGTGGGACCCACCTTGGAGATGGAGAGCTGTAGGGAAAGGCCACAGTGTGCCTGTCTCTAGGACCATTCAGTATAAAAGCCCAGGGTAGGGGAAGGCTCATTCCCTGTCAGATGGGATGCAACAGGCAGAATGTAGGGTGCTCTCAGACCTTGTCTGCATGAATTACTGTGTGTCCTGGAGATGTGTATCTCAAATCAAAGCAAGACAGTTTGAAGTTTTGTTCTTAGACGTGATGAATTATTCTGCATTAGTTATAGGCTATTTTAGTCGACACATCATTTCAGTTACTGTGGAAATCACACCTACTGTGACTCAATTCTTCAAAGAATGTACTTCAGAAAAGAAACTCCTGAGATACTATGTCATTAGAAAGCATTTTGTGTGAGGCGAACACCAATTCTGTTATATTAATTTTACAGCTCTCAGTCAGATAAAGCAGTGCAAAAAATTAATTAAGACAATGACAAAAATGTCTTCCTCTGGAACTGGCATTTTCTGCTAATATGAACTGAATTTTCACTGATGCATTTTCAGTAGTTAAATTCTGTTTTACTTTATACACCAAATATATTAATTCACTGAATTCAGCTGTAAATCTGTCCAAAGTTTTGCTAATACACCAAATAATTATCATAATTTCTTTGTGAAATATTGATTTTAGACACACTTTACATTCATTAACTAAACTGGACAACCACATTGGTTACGTCTTTTATGACTTCTGTTGGGCCTTTTTATTGCTTATTAATAAACTAAGCATTAAATTGAGCCAACAGCTGACCTAGGTATCTCCTTTTTTGCCAGACATAGTTATCTGCAGAGTTTAATAAAGATGAAACTTAAGAATTAAAAAAAAACAACAAAAAACCAACAAACCAACAAAAAAACAACAACAAAACCCACTGTAAAAAATAGATCAGTGAATAGCAGGCCTAAAATGATTTCTTCGAGACCTTTCAGAATGGTTTCTTTCTGACATTGTCTATCCAGTGATGCAGGAGAGACATCTGCTTTTCTCCTTCTACTTTACATACTCTCTTC
Organism: Psophia crepitans; assembly: GCA_013399095.1. NCBI lineage: Eukaryota > Metazoa > Chordata > Aves > Gruiformes > Psophiidae > Psophia > Psophia crepitans. The sequence continues at coordinate 37,953 of VWZZ01000762.1, read as the reverse complement.
CCCCATGCCTAATAAAAATTAAAGACCTCAGGAAAATGAGGGGAAAAAAATATTTATATGGACATCTTAGAAGGAAACCCTACATTTGAAGAAAAAAAAAAAGTATATGTGACCTGATACCTTTCTTTTCTCTGTAGCAAAGTTAAAAACTTTTGCCCTCCTTGCTTAAAAATATGTGCAGCAAATTGTAAGCAAATGATATTAAAAGGAACGTATGATTTAAATCTGAATTTTCTTGTGCTATTGGAGAATTCAAGCCAAGAATCTACTTGTGGCTTTGGGTTTCCAGTTAAGTGATTCAGCAAGCAAGCCCTGTGATTAACTCCATTTTTAGAAGCGATGTGGATGGATTTTCCAGTGTCAAAACTACAAATAAAAGGAGAAAATGTGACATTTCATGAAATTTGCTTTTAGCAGCAGAACTTAGCTTTTGCTTTTGGCATAATTTTTTTAAACACTTAGAGTGTAACAAGGCATAATACTAATATTAAAAGCCCAGACAACAGGTGAATACAACATATGTAGGACAAAAAATACACTGAAGCAAGCAGGTTTGCAGGAATTAGTCAACTCAAACATGTTAGCAAAGGAATTGCATCCATTTGAACTTCTGTCTCATGATTTTCCAGCAAGCTCAGGAAATGTAGCGGATCTCTCTAAACAAACTGTTCTGCGTTATGTTATGAAGTTTCCAAGCACAGAGTTTCCTGTGATGACTATTCCATATCTTTGGTGTTTTGCTTTGAACAGTCTCCTTGTACTCAATTCAAGGTGTACTTTTCATAAAGTTTTCAAGATTCAAAATTTCAAATTTTCAAAATTTCAAATTTCAAAGAAAATTTCAAGGGGTACCTTTCACCTCATTATTCTTAATTATAACTCAGTGGTATAGGCATTTGGCATACAAGCCTTTGCTGCACCTATTAAATCAATTTGCTTGTTGTGCTCAGCCATATTGGGATTCTTTTTGCGATTTATAGAATGATAAGAATATCCCGAGTTGGAAGGAACTCATAAGGATCATCGAGTCCAGCTCCTGGCCCCACACAGGACCAGCCCAATCAGAGCAGATGACTGAGAGCATTGTCCAGGCACTTCCTGAACTCAGCCCAGCTTGGTGCGGTGACCGCTGCCCTGGGGAGCCTGTTCCATTGTCCAACCACCCTCTCCATGAAGAACCTTTTCCTAATCTCCAACCTAAACCTCCCGTCGTAGCTTCATGCCGTTCCCTCGGGTTCTATCACTGGTCACCAAAGGGAGGAGATCAGTGCCTGCCATTTCATTTCCCCTCAAGGAAGCTGTAGGCCATGATGAGGTCTCCCCTCAGTCTCCTCCTCCAGGCTGAATAAGCCAAGGGACTTCAGCCTCTCCTCATATGTCTTCCCCTCTAGACCCTTCACCATCCTGGTCGCCCTCCTTTGGACACTCTCCAATAGCTTTATGTCCTTTCTTGTCCTGTGGTGCCCAAAACTGCACGCAGTACTCGAGGTGAGGCTGCACCAGCACAGTGTAGAGTGGGACAATCACCTCCCTAGAGCGGCTGGCAATGCCATGCTTGATGCCCCCCAGGACATGTTTGCCCTTCCTGGCAGCCTGGGCACACTGTTGGCTCGTGTTCAGCTTGCTGTTGACCAAGACCCCCAAGTCCCTCTCAGCATGGCTGACCTCCAGCGTCTCATCACCCAGTCTGTACGTACAGCCGGGGTTGCTCTTTCCCAGGTGCAGAATCCAGCACTTGCTCTTGTTAAACTTCATGCGGTTGGTGACTGCCCAGTTCTCTAATGGGGACTAGTATCCCCATTTTTAGCTACTAAAAAAAGACCATCAGGTCATGAACTGTTTTCCTCAAGGCTTCTGATAAAATCTGTGGCAGGTTGAGGTCTGAATGAGGAAATATGCAGAAATATTGAAGAATCAGAACTATTTTGGGTAGCCTCAGGTAAAGAAGGCTGAAAAATAGAACCGCTTAATCCAGACATGAGAAGGAGTACGCAGCAAATCCGGGAGTGCTCCCAAGCAGCCCACCAGCCAGCTGGCCCCAGCCACCCGCCGGCTCCCACTGCTGCAGGTGCCTGTCAGCACCACTGCATTTCTAGGAGTGCAGTTTCAGCAGGACTGATGGTCCTCCACTTTATTATTGTCGTTATTTAATTACAGCCTATCTGTTACCATTCACTTAAATCATTCCATAATGAGGTCTGCACTTACTCTCTGTGAGGTACCTTTTCTCTGGGCTCTAAATACTAAAGTACCTTCAAACTATTTTTTGAAAAAATCACTGTACCTAATTTCTTCATGAAATTATACAATAACACTGTTTTTCTTTCCAGGGTGAGTTTTGATCCAACTATCTCCACTTGTTTTTCTGCAGCACTACTTTCTGAGCAGTATGTGGGATACAAAACCAACTTGTACTGCATGTGACTATATCATAGAATCACAGAATGGTTTGGGTTGGAAGCGACCACAAGTATCATCTAGTTCCAACTCCCCTGCCATGGGCAGGGACACCCTACACTAGACCAGATTGCCCAAAGCCATGGCATGTATTTACAGTAATACACACTACTATTAATTTTCTCTTATTTTAAACGTATTGGAATCAAACCTCAAAGCATTTTAAAATGTTTAGCTAGCAATTCATAAGAATATGCAAACCATCCATCAAGCATACTGACTAATCTTAATTAAAACGTGGCCCCTCTAAGCTATTAGCAGAACACCTTTCTTTCAGGAAAAGCTAAAATACAAAAATGAATGTAAGGTCATGGTTGAGAAGCAGACTGCTGCCAGAGAAGGAAAATCCAATACAGTGAAAGAGCTTAGCCTCTTTCCGTGAATTTGGTCAGATGCCATTATCAGAAGTGGCCAAATTGCTTATGTATTTTTTCTGAATTAGTGGTGTGATAAAGCAACTATGTAGGAAAAGAGGCCTGTAATATTTAAATAAACACCCTGTGGTACTGATGAGAGCACACAGAATCCAGAAAACACGTATAAATGTTCCCCAGGGGTAACACTACTATGCACTGGAAATGTTCCCAGCAAACACATCCTTCTGAAGAATCATCATATATAGCCACAATGATGATAAACACTTTGCACGGTCACAGAAGATATGGTTACATGTACCCTGTGCTTAGTGGCAGAGATCTTGGCAAAGAGTGCTCCCAGCCAGAAGCTGCCAGGAAAAAGCAGTCGTGGTTACTCCTGGCCACTCTCCCATCCCAAATAATGCAGCACAGAAGGAGGTCTAAAGAGCCAAGGAGGGGTGATTCTCATGGCAACAGGAGGTTGATTCCCTCAGCTCGTAACTATTAAGTCTTTTGCGCAACTGAGCTTAAGCCAACCTGTCTTCAAAAAGCATGTCCTTCAGAAAACGTATAAGGGCCGTGGAGAGAAAAGTCCAAAGAAGAGAAGGTCTATAGCCCACACTTTAAGAACTCTACACACAGAAGACGAGATGGTTTGTTTCATTGGTACGATGTGCTGATGAATAGATATCCACAAGAAATCAAGGCCAGATTCAGAGGAGAGTGGACAGGAGTCCAGCTGGATAAGAAATTGCAGTTGTCTCTTTAGTCAAAGAAAGCGTCTTCTAGTATTGCTCTAGATTCCATATGCCAGTGAAAGCTCCGTGAAAAGAAGACATAATTAAATTTGACAAGCAACATTTTTTTCTCACACTTGCAAAATTCCTCTAACTGCAATAAGCAATTGCTGGCAATATATCACATATGAATTCTACGTCCATAAGAATTCATGTTGGGATATGTTAGCTGCATTTATCATTTAAATCATGGCATGTATTCTTTAAAGCTTAAAAGCTCAAGGTATTAAGAGCTTGAGAACTCTAAAAATTTTGTACTTTGCTTTTTTGAAATTGTTTCATTGAAATCCCTTTCACCTCAGTTCTATTCATTTCAGTTCTATTAAATACTGGGTGTTTGAATTTTTTTTTTTTTTGTATTTTTTGTATGGTATTATTTTGTGGGGTTTTTGTATTTATTTTACCAAATTTGCTAAATTTTTAGTTGTTTCCATTTCCCTAGACTTCTACTAAATGTATCAAGGTCTGCTTCATGGTCTGGATTCTGGAAATCATTGCTACAGCTTTGCCACATACAAGAAATAACCTTTAAAGGGAAACAAATAGGTCAGGACCTTGCCTTGGAAGGGTGGCGAAACTGGAACATCTTGAGTGTACATGCTCATACTGTATTTTATTTTATACTGACTCTGAGCACACTCACCGAGTACCTGGTATGTCAAGAAAGATAATTCTTGTCACTCGTCCAAACCAAGTTATAATCTACAATAATGGATCATTTGGGGCTTATTTTTCTTAATTTTTTTACATTATTTTAGTGCTATATTACATTATTAGAATGTTTAATAATATTGCCTAAGAGGGCTGCCTGACTTTCCACATTATAAGACTGTGTTTTCTTTTCACCATTACTAAATTCTGTCCAGTGGTACTAAAATTTTCCATCCAATTTTTTTTTTTTTTTTTGAAAATGGGTTAACTGTTGATGAGAAAGTGGCAGAGATACTTCTATTTTTTCACATTAAAAAAAATCTGGAATTTCTAGTGACTCTTATTTTGCAGCAGAGAAGTAGAGTTTAGCCACTTGTCTGGAAAATACTTTTATGATGATTCTGTGAACATCTTAATGAATTTCAAAAAGTTATAGGCTGAGGCCAACCTTAATGCAGATACACCTCATGTATCTGCATTATTGAAAAAATGTTAAGTGATACTTGATATTATTTTTTAAAAATTGCCTGCCTTGCTCAGGGTTTAAGAGGTCTCTGAGGAACAAGCCCCTGTCAGTGGAATGCTTGTCTCATTCACTGGATAAGGTGGGAACTGAATGAGGCAAGGATTACAGAAGGGTAAAAGTGCATTTATCAACAAGAACTGGAAATAATATTTGCCTGAGCTGCAAAGCACCTGATAGTGAGCTAGTCACTTACAACAACTTTATCATATGTCATTAATTACATGTTCCCTATTCTTGAGGTATTCACTCTGAAAGACTTGCTTCAGCCCCATGGGCATCACCACTTACAAATACAGATTAATTCAGAACATCTGAGCAGCTACTGGAGGGATCAAAGGTCCATCAGATCCACTATTCTGTCTCTAGTAGTGGCCAAATGTGAATCCCAATGGAAGAGGGTAAAAACAAGCAAGTAGAAGTGATATTTCCCTAGTGTATCCCAGACCTTCAGCATTCTCTCACCATTTAATGAGAAATATGCTCTGAATATATGAGTCATTCTATGAGAAGTAGATGGAAAAAATCCAACTCCTAAAGTTATTTTAGATATTCAATTTAAGGAATTCTTTCACTTTAATATCTGTGTTTTAATTCTCCTTGTGTTAACTAACAATGAGAGTACTTCCTCATACCACATGGGTGATATGAAAATTAATTTAATCATCTCTGAGAAGCAGTAAGGTATCATAGTGATGAATACCATAGAAAAGGTAACAAAAGCACTGTAACTGCCTTTCCAATAGGTCTGAACAGCAGGTGGTCAGTAAAGAATGTGGCCACATAATGCACAGCAAGAAAACAGTAGAATACCAAGTATTTCATGAACTGAGTTGCATTCAATCTGTGCACTCAGTGAAGACCAGTACGGAACCACATAGGTAAAGTCTTTATCAAATTATTTATGCACAGGACTAAACTGAGTTCCCTAAGTCAATCATAACGTTGACGTTCCTTCTTCTGTGCTTGACTTCGGAATCACAGTGATGTGGATACGAGGTTACTGTGTATACATTCGTGCACATGCTGGAAAGATGACCTAGCCTCTCTAAACTCCTCCATTTGCTGTTGTTTTCCTCAAATATTTTTCAGCCTACTGCAGCTCTACCAACAACCACTACTGATAGAACATCAGAGACTCCAGACTTCAGATGTAGTCTTGTAGATTTGCTTTCTAATGGGTTAGTATACAAACGAACAAGTGCGTGTTACATTTTGTTTATAATGCATGTTTTATTAACACCATCTTCTGAAGACTTCAAGATCATTGGAACATCTCATTCATAGTCTTATTACGAGTAACTATCATAATATAAGCATGTTGTCATTCAAGTCTCTTGTGGTCCTATATCGTCTACAAAGTTTCTGTTAGTCACTGTAAAATCCCTGTTGTGCAAATGACTGTTGGAGTCTGAAAGAAAAAGCTATAAAGCAAAAGCTATAAAGCTATAAATACACTGCTTTAGCTATTAAAAAAATAAAGAGCATATTATGAGGTGTAGAATTATTATTCATATTATGTAACTCTTATTTGGTAAAATAGCTAAATGAGCAGAAGTCTATGAGTTCTCGAGAACTATTCACAGATTAAATAGAAACAAGAAAAACCAAAACACTATCTGCTGCAGTCTTCAAATGCCACACACAGAGCTAAGATAAGCACATCTCGCCAAAGAAATGAGCCTTTTTCTGTGGAGGACTGCAGTAACAGAAATACCAGTTTACACTCTTTACTTGTAACGGCATTTTTTCCAGTATTAAACAACCTTGGAAGCAGATTTGATGTAGTCGGTTGAAACGGGAAATGAAAAAAAAAGCAACACTTTTTATAAGTGTGACTGATTTGACAAGCCAAAGCTGTTAAAAATCACTGTGTATTACAAAACCAAATCAAACATTCTCCTCACAAAACAATACTGAAGTGTTTTACCAAAATTTACAACTCAGCCTGCCCCATACAGAGGTATGTATCTACAGAACTACCACTACATTCAAGAACAGCACAGGCTTTTCTCATCATTTACAGAGTTATCTGTAAGCACAAGCGAATTTCAGAGCATGAATTTTGTGCTCCAGTTTGCATTAAGAATTCAGGAGGGGAGTAGACGGATTGCTTACTGCTGTGCTTGTCCATCAACCATCCTCCCCACTGGAACTGCTTCCCTGCTGCCATTCTGAATTCTTGCTGGAGCAAGCCCAGAGGAGGCCACAAAGCTGATCAGAGGGCTGGAATACTTCCCCTGGGAGGACAGGCTGAGGGAGTTGGGCTTGTTCAGCCTGGAGAAGAGAAGGCTCCAGGGAGATCTTTTAGCAGCCTTCCAGTACCTAAAGAGGCTAGAGGAAAGCTGGAGAGGGGCTGGTTCTTGGGGAGTACAGTGACAGGACAAGGGGTAATGGGTATAAACTAAAAGAAGGAGGGATTTAGATTGGACATCAGAAATAAATTCTTCCCTACGAGGGTGGTGAGGCACTGGAACAGGTTGCCCAGAGAAGTTGTGGATGCCCCCTCCCTGGAAGAGTTCAAGGCCAGGCTGGATGGGACTTTGGGCAACCTGGTCTAGTGGAGGGTGTCCCTGCCCATGGCAGGGGGGTTGGAACTAGATGATCCTTGTGGTCCCTTCCAACCCAAACCATTCTGTGATTCTATTATCCTCCAACAGGCAAAACATGCTGCCTTTCCTCATCCTTTCTGCAAGCCCTCTCTCTAGCATCAAAGGATTACGTGTTTAAACTACCAAAAGTACTGCAAAGTTTGGTCAAGTCGAACTACAAAGTTTCTTAGGGTAGGACGATCAACATGCCATCTGTTTACAGAGCGAGAAAAAAACTAAGTCAAACACATAAGGGCATCTTTTGAATTAAGTAATTTCCCGTTATGTGTATGATTTATTTTACTTTCTGCGAAAAAGTTGTTTGGCAACTTGATTCCCAAAGTCTATTTTCTTGATACCAGTGACATTACTAAAATTGGGACAGGACATGCCATAATTGCTGGCGCCAAGGAGGTGATTATATCACTCTGGAAACATTACAAAACGTGCAATCCAAGAGACTGAGAAGGAGAAATGCCAACATCCCGCACCAGTCGCTACAGCTTAAAAAAAGTTGCTGTAATATTTTTGCTTTTGGAACAAGCTTTGTTTTCTGGTATTTTCCCCTGACACCTAGCTATTTCGTCCTGTGAAGTGTTCCCAGGAGAATAAAAAAAATTGCCAGATAAAAAGTACTTTTTAAGCAGTCTTTTCAGCAAAACTCAACCTACATGTCCGAAGTTCTGCTAGGCTGCTCACACACATGGCCGTGTGGTGATGTGCCCCCCCTCGCCGCCCCAAGCTGGCACCCTTGCAGTTACACCATCCATCACGCTGTCTAGCCTACCATCCTGGAGCAGAACTCACAGTCAAAGCCTTTGGCTCTCAAGGAGAAACCTTAAGCAGACCTGGGGCCCCCCAGGCAGCCTAGGGAGGGACACTGCTGTTTTACTATATAAGCTATCAGGAAATCCTTTGTTTCATTCTTTTCTTTTGCAGGAATGAAGTGGGATAAGAGAATACAAAAACCTGTTCTTTCACTAGATGAGTCATCCTGAGTGAATCATTTTATCCCCTTCTGTGTTTCCATTTCCCTACCTGCAAAATGAGTACTTTGTAAAGTGCTAAGAGCTCTGGTCATAAAAAAAGTAAGATTTGTATGAGCTAAAATTGGTGTTACTGGGAGTAGAAGTAAGAGCAGTAGAAATATCAGAAACACTGCCTTTTAAGAACATATCAAAAGTAATTTGGGTGGGAAAAAGAGAAATTTAGGAATTTTACTGGTTTTCCTCATAGGAAACATGTGAAGGAATAGGAAGAATAGAAGGAAAGACAGACTTCTTTATTTACTTGTTTTGGTATGTTTACTTTTCAAGACATTCTCAACATTGAAAATGGAGTGGAAGAAAACATTATACCTGGTATTTCTGTAACCTTTGGAAGGAAATGGAGGTAATAATGACAAAGAAAAATCAAAGAAAAAATAAATAAAGAAAAAAGATCACCAAAATTTTATTATAAGAAATTTTATGAAAAGAGTTTAGAAAAGAAAAAGAAAATATGTCTCACTTCAGGTGAGAAGTTGGTTAGATATTTTTTTTTTAAAAAGTGTGGCTTTTATTTTCTGTTCACTTTATGCTGTACTTCTAAAAGACACAGAAAATCATTAAGAATTCCCCTCTCAGGCAGAATGAGATTTTTTCCCCCCCCATTAAAAAAAAAGACTATGGAATTTTAAAAAAAAAGTTAAACAAGAGTAATTATTGCAGCAGATGAAACACTACTGAGGCCTAGAGGAGAAAAATCTGACAGTGGTGGGTATACCCTACTATACAGCCCTGCCAGGATAGCAAGTGGACAAGCATCTCCTCCTGGGAATCTGGTCGTTGTGCCTTAAGGAAGCCTGGATAGTACATATTTTCCTGTACAATTCTTTTTTTACTGCCTCCAGCCATGGCTTTTTGCCAGCAGACAAGAACCTGCCCATTCATGAGAAAGACATGCTATTAAAAAAGATAGTGTGAGTGAAATACCAATACAGTTTTTGGTAAGAAACTTGTGTTGTGAGTGCAACTTAGAAACAGTAAACAAAAATTTACAGAATAGTCATGGTTTTGTACAATTTCAGAAATTTCTACAAGAACATTTGAGACATGAAGTGTTTCATTAAAACAAAACAAAGTCCTCAAGGACTACTTGAAGTAGAGAAGAAAGGAGGCGAAATCTCTGTTCATTCTTCAAATATTAAAGTTCATACAGTTCTCTGACACCTGAGAAAGTGAAATAACCAATAATGGGAATATCTATATATTTTAATCTTCATAAGCTATTATCTTACACTGTAATATTTGTGATTGTCTCTCTGTTCCATCCTTTATGGAAAGCTGGATTTAATTAATTTTCTAAGCAGCTGCAATAAAGAATATTTCCTAACAGCTGAATCTGCAAAGCTAAATATCAGGAAATGGGGCCTTTTCTTTTGCCTCAATGGATACAAAGTCTGAGGCTAATTTAACATTAAAAGAACTAGGAGGTAACTCTGAAAACAGATGCTGGTCCTGAGCTGCACAGAGATAATACAGCAATGTCAAAGGGCTTCAGAAGACTGCTCACCAGGTTGTTCACCAGGATTATGATGAAAAAAATCCATTACATGATAGAGAATATTAACATACTTAGAAAAAAGCAGCAGGCAAAGGTGGAATGGACGGGACGTGTGCAGAGAAGGGAGAAAAAACACAACAAAGGATTCTTATCCTGTAAACTTGTTCTTTTTAGCACATAAATACCTCTAGTAAACAGAATTCTATTTATCGATACCTTTCATGAAAGATTGAAGAAAAGGGATGTGCTCATGAGCAAAGTGCATTCCAAAAACTGCTAGGCCTTAGATTTTCTTGTCCAGTTAAAACAACTGCAGTGGATTTTTAATTAATATTATAATTTTGTTGTCATTGTATTTCAATAGACTCTTAAAGCAGTTTTAAAAGCAACTGGAAAGTTACTTTTTCTTTGTTTTATCATTCTGGATTTCTAACTGCCAATGAATATTTAAATCAAAATAAATTCTTATTGTGAAGCAAAAGCCCAAATATTACTGTGATCAGTATCTGAAACAGGAAAAATTGGAGAAGGCAGAAAGAGCAGCTGGTCTATATTAATGATAAGAGTTACAGTGTTTTGTTTTCAATGACAAGGAATTATACTGGTTTTCTATTTCTAGTAACAGCAAACAATAAGGAAATAACTAATGGTTAGGAAATTGATCAGCTTTAGGTGATGAAAAAAAATATTCTAAAGAGCTACTAGAAACTGAAAAATACATGCTTTCTATCCATCTAAAACCATATAATGATACTGGTAGCATAAATAGAAAGTTATAATTTACTGCTGTAATATATAATTGTGAGAAATTTGCAAATGCACAGTATCAGGAACAAAGTCATAAGATCATCTTACTGACACAGAGGGGAATGCATTCCTGAGGTGGAAAAGCTGTTTGGACAAGATTAAAAGCAGCGATGGCTTTATAAAATGTCATTTCCTAGTTAATAATTTCCATCTTTTTTTCAAGAATGGAAATTCCGAGAAGAAAAATGCATTTGTTCACAGCTGTGAATGCCAAAAATGCAAATGTAATCACCGTCTCTGAATCAAAGACAAATGATGGCACTACTGATAAATATGAGGAAGGACTTCATGGAAACGTTAGACCTCTAGAGCTGAAAGTCAGATTCATTTGAAAGGGCTATCTGTGCATGTGCATGACAGCAAGCACATCAGTTATAAACTGGCTGGCACCAAGAGGAACACAGTCACAAGAGATAAAATTCTTTTAATAAGCAATAGTGGCATTTGAGTTGCCACAAATGCTAAAGACTTTATGAAGGCTGCCACCACCACTAGTACCAGGCGTTCAAAGAATGCTTCCTAACATTTTTCCAGCTCAGATCTCTGCTCCTTAAAGAATGGAAAACATATGTCACTAATCAGAGTGGTACCAAGCACAAAAAGTGTCTGTACTAATATCAACTGAGTCTCAAATGTCCTGAACCCTAGATGGCATTGAACCTAAATGGTCATTTCGGTTATACTGAATCCTAGGCAACCATGAGTCTTTTCTCAATAATGTGGAATTCAGAGCAGACAGCACTGAGATGACTGCCACAGGACAAGAAGGACACATTAAAATAAAGACGAAATCAGACTTTGGCTTGCCCACTGTTTCCAAGAGGATAAATCAAACTTCTGCCGACTTGGCTGGAAAGAAAGGGTACGCCTTCAATGCCACTGAGCCAGCCAGCACCATTTTCAGGATCATTAAAAGAAGCACATCTGAACAGTCCACTTGAGAACTGACACAGAATAAGTTGAACTTCTCAAAACTGATGAATTATGCAATTGTAGTGTCTACCACTGATCATCAGCAAGGTTTGAATCAGGGGCTGCACTGGCTTTGATCTATGTGTTCTTTTACCAGGTCTTCCAAAAATATTCTAACTTCTAAAAGATCTCGTATACTGTGTATATTTGCACTTCAATGTTGTAATATTTTTTTTCCTCTGTGTCTACTACTCCTTGATTCTTGTCAGATTTCCTCTATATGTGGGTACAAATGAAAGATTAATATCACAGGGATTTCCTGTGCTAACAGGTAACAATGGTAACATCCTGTTAAAGAGCTTTACTGTCCTTGGGTTCTAAATCACTGACATCTTTCTCTTGTGAAGCTTATTGGTATGTTTGAACTCCTAGGAACTTAAGGCAGACAGAAGTATCAAACCAGGACTTAAACATACTAAGAGGGAGAGAAGGTAACAATCTAGTCAGCCTGTGGACTCTGATCATCTTCCAGAGCTAGCAGAGCAGCTATCGAAGTGGGCAATGAACCATGACCAGTAATAGAATCTGAAACTTTCAGAACACTGAAACTTTATTTTCTGGGATACTTACAGTGCAGGTTTTGGTGTATCCTGAGCTGCTGAGGGACAACCTTCTCTTCAGTCTAGAGAAGAGAAGGCTGAGGGGAGACCTCATCGCGGCCTACGGAGTCCTTACGATGGTGAGCGAAGGGGCAGGTGCTGATCTCCTCCCTCTGGTGACCAGCAACAGAACCCGTGGGAATGGCATGAAGCTGCGACAGAGGAGGTTTAGGTTGGAGATCAGGAAAAGGTTCTTCACTGAGAGGGTGGTGGGGCACTGGGACAGGCTCCCCAGGGAGGTGGTTACAGCACTGAGCTTGGCTGAGTTCAAGAAGCGTCTGGACAACGCTCTCAGTCATCTGCTCTGACTGGGCTGCTCCTGTGTGGGGCCAGGAGTGGCACTTGATGATCCTTATGGGTCCCTTCCAACTTGAGATATTCTATGATTCTATGAAATACGAAATTTCAAATTTTAAAAGTCTATTTCTAAAGCACAAGAAAAGAACTGAAAATTATGAAAGTTGATGTAAAAGTGGATCTACAGTACTGAATACTTTGCGGACAAAAGCGCTGAAATGCTCACTGTGCAAGATGTAAACCAAAGAGCAGCCCGAATGACTTAAACAGAGTGCTTTTTTCCTTGTCAGGGAAAAGGCACACATCTACTATCTCATTATCTGATTCATACAGAGGTTTACACTGTAGAATAAAGGCAGAAAAGATGTCAGGGAAACATCATTGTTTTCCAGTCTGGTGAGAAATAAATCACAATAGTTCCTGATACACACCCAATTCCTCTTTTCAGCCCTATTTTGGAGAAAGAATACCATTAGACCTGGTTTAACTTTTACAGAATCTCTGAAAAATGGGTATTAAAAGGTAAATAAATCCAAAGATATTTAGAGAAGAAAGGAACAAGAGCCAGAATATGAGCCAGCAAGGAAATCTTTGTCAAACTCAATTTTCTGCTGCTGTAAATAAGCATTTGCTTAATTTATGGTATAGAGTTTCTTACATTTAAACGATAAAAGGTTTGTTCCCAAGTAAACAAATGCCAGGAATGACCTGAGCAGAGTCTATTTGAAATGTCCAGGTGGCTGAACGATTGACAAGAGTTAATAAGAATAGTAGGAAATTAAATTATTATAGAATTATAGGATATTTCAACCTCAGAATTCAGTACTATTTTAAGACTGAAGTAATGCAAAATTGAAGGAAGCATGAAGAAAACCAGAAACTCCTGTGGAAGCAGTAGCAACATCTCCGTAAACATCCCTTTCAGCCTAGCTGCCTAGCTACAAACTGCCTTCAAGCTGTACTTTACAGAAGCATGATGAAGTGGAACAGCCATTTGTACATTTTTAATTGCTTTCACATCACTGAACATGCTTAGAAGAAAACTTGTATTACAATGGAAGTGGGTGGAAAAGAGGACTTGGTTCTCCAGCATCAGCAGGGGATCCCTTTGGGGCCTTAGTTCCATTTCTAGTCCGAAAGAACATATAGATATTTGTGGGGTTTTGGTTTTGGTTTGGTTTTTTTTTTTTTTTTCCCTTTTCCACTACTGACCTTCCTAGAGTAACTCTGTTTGTTTCTTTTCAGTAGCCAAAAAAGCATGCAAGAACAGAAACGAGGGACTAATACAGCCTCTACTACTGAAAAATGTCTGTGGATGAGTATAACCAGCAGATGTACTCATGTTACTGTTGTTCTTTTGCGACTTGACATTTTCATTTCTTGTAAATTGTCATTTGTCGTAAGTGAACATATTCCTTTTTGCTGCTATTGAGTCTGTCAGAGCTAGCATAAATAGTGGTCTTACATTCTTACTGCAAGTGCAGGTCCGCTGACTTTTAAATGTTCGTCTTTACTCCATATTTCTGTCTACAAAATGGGGCTACATCTGCCAACAAATTTTTGTATGCAGTTTCAGACTTAACAGACTACAAATGATAAAAAACTGTACAGAGGAATTGGACAAGATCTATCCAGCATTTGTGAAATAGCATTTCAGTCTATCAGAAGTCCTTCCTCTGTATTTCCTTTTCCCTATGCATGTTACAAGGCCAGCAGATAAAGGCTTTATCATATCATCTTTATGCAAAGCATGAAAAGTAAATATACACATGAATCAAGAATAAGAAATAAATACACAAAACAAAAAAAGATGTTTTTTGTTTTCTAAAAAGTTGCAAAGATCACTTGGCAAAGCTTGAAAAAACTTTTGTTTATAGATCATGCAGGGAGGATTTACAGCAGAGATTAGCACAGATGTCTGCACGCTGGGGGCCAGGCTCCCTGGCAGTCCCTGGGGAGAGAGCTCTGAAGAAAGCAGCTGGGAGCACCTGCTCGTGTTAGGATGTCACTCATGATTTTCTGAACAGCCCTCTAGAGCTACACCATTTTCTTCTATTGACTACACAAGCATGGGATTGTTTGTCCTTACAGTGATGAGATTTTAAAAACAATTAACAGAGCTTTTTCTCACCTTTTAATTTTTGAAACTTTGAATTCAAATTTACAACCTTTTCTGTCATCATTTTTTTAATTATTTTTAAATGTGAGAGCTGACATTTTCACATGAGTGTAAGACTCAGGTTTATATAAAAAATACTGGAATTACATCAAGTGGAAAATAATAGAAGCAGATATGATTTTATGAATGAAGAAAAACTTGACTGGAACGATAGGATGGGAAAAAGAAAATAGTATTTACACATGCAGTTTAATTCAGACACACCTTAGGATGGCATGACATGATAGCAGTAAGATATCAAACTGTTAAGACAGAGGGGACCACTAACAGAAGTGTGATGCCTTTAATTTGGTAATATACACCATAGGCAGTACAGTCTTTACCAGACTGTGGCTTCTCACACTAAATATGATGAAACATAACCTGTGAGGGCAGAATCAAATTTTTAGCACAGTGGGCACACTCAGAAAATACAAACAAAAGAAGGAATTGCAGGTTACAGTATATGACATATACCATATGTTATATGTAGATAAATACGCAAGTCCACAAAATTACATTTGTCCAAGTTTTCAGGAATGACGCATATAAAGGGCAAATAAACTAAAAGGATTAAGCTGTTTACGACATAACTGGATTTGTGATACAGCAATATGGGTATCAAAGAGTGTAGGAGAGGTTCAACAAGGAAAAATGAAAGCTGCAATAATACAATTATGCAATTGCTCAGTTTTAAGCATATAAATACCTATTTTATGCCTGGAAGTTTTGAAGACAAAAACTGAAAAGAATCGGTTGGTGATGGGTTGGTTTTTTTTCCCATGAAATGGAGTTAACATTATGAAAATAGGTGTTTTGTTGCAGTCTTACAAAGGCAAATTTTCATGACATTCAAATGAGGAAGGCTATTTCAAACTTAGTAGGAAAAGAAGGTTTAAACACAAATAAGGAAGACAGAAAAAGCACAAAAGAAAAAAAGAGAGGGAGTAAAAGTAAACGAGCAACAGAGTTAGACACCAGACAATAAGGCACATGCACAGAGGTATGAAAAGAGGAAAATAGATGTTGGCTAAGTCAAGGAAACATCACATGTTAAATGTCAGCACTACTCACAAGCTTCAAATCATGACACGTGGAAATTTCTGAGACAATAAAGATGATTATGAATATAAAGCTGTATGAAGTAAGATGATGTGACCTGATCTCGTGTAAGGGATGCCTCAGGGCAGCAACAACCAAGAAGCTTTTGTAGTGATTGGCTGTTTTTTCTATATATATTCTATATACCTCCTGGAAAGAATTTCTTAGAAGCGCTTGCTGGAATCTGCCCTGATGTTTGTGTGGGTGGTAGTTGGCAGCAGCAGTGAGCTGTGGTATGACACCATGTGAAATTAATTATTGGGGTTCAGAAAGCAGCGTAGCCATGTCACCGTGGCAGAGGGCTCGATACAGCATCATCCCACCAGCTCCCTCCTAGGACAGCACAGCTGGCAACAACGTGCAAGTTTTTACCATGTGCTGTCTCGCACTTCATGTATGTAGCATCTATGTCCTTCTGTCTTTGGAACATGTTACAGACCTATTTGTTTGTAGGTTCTTATATAATTACACATGGGAATTTCTTCAAAATGTTGATAACTAAACCATATAATCTCACCAACACCAAAACTTTTCACACACACAAAAAAAGTTATTAGCAGTAGTAAAAGAAAGTTAAGGGTAAATTTCAAAATTATAAATTTTTCTTTATCAAAATAAAACAATTTTTTCTAGTCCAACATTATTTTTATTCAAATAGGTGATCTGAATAATAATGTTAAATTATTAAATTGAAATAAAGTGTAATGAAACTACGGAAATGAAATTTTTCAAGTGGTCTGTGCTGAATTTATTTTAAGATCTCTGACAAAAAGAGACAGTTATTCATACTTCTGAAGCAATCTTCTTCCTTTTTAAATGTTTAACACTTCCATAGAAGGAGAAAAATCTTTCTTAAATATCTATAGAGAAAAATATTTTTTACTTAGTACTTGAGGTTTTAAGTGTATTAATGTTAAAGAGCACCATCAGGTATTATTATAAAACTAGCAAATGAAATGGAGAAGAAACAAATTTAAGTCATGAGTTCCTCTCTGTGCTTCTTGAATCCTTTAAATAGAGGTCATATAAACAAAATCCGTTTCTGTCGTTTAGCTTCTAAAGCTGTGTACTGTTCTGTCTGTTTATACACATACTTGAAAATGTTTCATAATTTTTTTGAAAGAAAAAGTATTTAAAAGGTCATATATCATACTGTAGGTCATGTCATGCACCTATTGAAGTCTTACATACGCATATCTTCATAGTATCACCAATGTCAACAAATAAAGGATTGCAGAAATCTACTTAACGTGTTTTTTAATGTGACTTAAGACACAGGCTCTGGCACAGATTAGTCTGAATAAAAACCCACCATAGCTGAAATCTGGTGGGAATCACCGTAATGAGGCGGACTCATTTGTGCCACCATTCGAATAATGACATGGCTACTTAGTGACTTCATGTATGTGAATTGCCCACACTTAGATCCAAGGTTCTTTCAGTATTACACTCAGCCTAAGTACTTGGTTTATTCTTGCTGCTGTGTTCCAAAATGTTACATTCTGTACTGGACTTCCCTTGTTTTGGATGAATACTCTCCTTATATTGTAAAATAATGCTAAAATTACTGAATATTTAAGCATGCATTCAGCATTAGAAATAATTAATCTGGTTAAATGTGCATACTGCATATGCCTGTATACAAATTAGATTCCATTTGGAAGTATTATTTATATCCAGTGGAGCTTTTGTTGGTAAAATCAGGAACACCAAGAGCACATCTCCTTGTGAGGCAGACATCTAAAATATGTGATGCAAGTCATACCCTGAAAGTAAGTGCTTCTCTGCACTGAGAGTGTGAGGTTAGTAGTTCAGGTATGGCAGACATCTCTCTTTAGGTGGGCTGAATCCTGTCTGTTATACCTCACTCTGTAACTGTGCTTCTCAGGAAATTGTGCTGGAGTGGCCCAGTTACATTTGAACGGAGCTTTCTCCACTACATGATAACCAACAGACGTGTACAGGGAGAAGGTGTGAGAACGAACTGTGCTGTAAAAACAAGAATTTATCAGGAAAATTGATAGTGAACTATTTGTACACTAAAGTTGGCAGCAGAGAACTACATCATGTGCCTGCATGTGATGGGGAAAGAATACTGTGTGTGTTTTTTTCTGGATGTAGCTTGAAAGAGAATGGCACTGAGGGAGTGTTCCTTTGCTGGAGCCAAAATTTGCCATTTGTTCTGTTTGGCATTATTTGTTTTAAAAAATATTATTTCAAGACAGCACTTTTTATCACATTCATGTTAAAGTAATTGGGTTTTACATTACCCAGTCTAATACTTCTGCTCTAAAAAAATGCAAAGATGAGACCATGCCGAAAGACGGTATTGGCAAGAAAAAACAGTAAAAAGTCTCTGAAATCACAGACTTAACTTGAAATGGCACACAAAAAGGCTAACAGTATCCTGGCCATCATCAACAAAGGTACTGAGAAAAAAAGCAGGGGTATTTTTACCACTGTATGAAAACCTCAGTGTGTTCATGTCCTGAGTCATGCATGCAGTCTGGTCTCTACATTTCAAGGACATGATAGTGTTTGAGGAAATACAAACAACAGCAGCTAAAATGATGGAGGGATGGAGCAGCAGCCTTTTTAGGAAAATCTGAGGTGGCTACAACTCCTCAGTTTCTGCAGAAAAAGACTGAGGAGATTATGACTGAACTTTAAAAAAATCATGAAGTTTGTAGATAAAGTGAATGAAGACTCTTTCACCAAATGCCACAATGACAGAACTAAGGGACACTTGCTGAATCCACTTTAAAGAACAGTAAAGAAAGTGCTTTCCTACATAGTCCGAAAGGTTGTCAGAAGGCTGTGGATGAAGAACAGTGTCAGCAAATTAAAAAAGAAAAGATTAGACAAATCCATGGGCAACAGGTCCTTAGACTCTAAAGGGAGTAGGCAAGGATGAAGCCTATAACATCCCTAATACAGCACTAATAGATGCCTGGCAATATGATGGGCATAGACTGCAGAAATTGGACAGGCTTTCACGTTCTCCTGTTGCTGCAGGTGAAGACAGAATAGTAGGTTAGGTAGACCATTAGTCTGGACCAGTAGAAGATGTCTTATACAGTTAGAAAATAGAATATTTGATCACCTCAAGCTCCACACTTAATTAACTAGAGAGAATAGCATTTGCTCCCATTTCATTTTGTAAAAATAACCCTGTTTAACATATCAGACTGTGTGCAATACTGACTATGCAGGCTTCCTCATTAGCACCGACACTGGTAGAATAAATAAAAGCACATACACCACCTCAAATTTCTATGATTTGAGGCCCATACTGCTTATGAAAGCCTGTTTTGCTAAATGAAGTCACCAATGAATTCCATCAAAGTCAGACTTCATGCAGAAAAAGTAATTTCTAGCTTGCGGGCTTTGTTCAGCATTCAGAAATGCCCCAATTCGGTGTATGGTATTTGGTACTTCAGTGTCTCCATGAGTTTGGACACTGTAGCTTGCAGTGTCTTTCCCTGTGGATGTTATTCAACATCTTCAAGTACTAAAAGTGTAATTGAAAATTATGTGAGGTCCCAACCATCTTTTGTTCAAGAGTATGTTCATAAGCTATAGCAACTTTGGACAGGCGATACTGCCAACAATGACAACAGGTATTTGCCTCCTTCAAGCAATCATAATACCGGAGTGGAAAAAAAGATTCATCCAGTAAAGGAATAAAAAAAACCTTTAACCCTTCAACAGCCAAGTGGTATGCATGCTGTTGATGTTATTCACATTTACATATCGCTCTCTGCCCTGTAGACAAAGACTCCTTCAAGGAATATCCTGTTTTTGCTCTTGATCTCCCCAGCATTGGAATTCCCAGTCTGAAGATGAGCAGTTACTTCAAATACAGGCCTGGTGCCAATAACCTACAGGTATATGACTTATTCAACAGCATTTATTATATATATTCATTGTCTTTATACTGACAATAGGCTTACTAACAACAAGAGATTAACCAAGGAACTGAACTGGTTTGGGATGGCCAGTCTCTAGGCAGCGTGATGTAGCCACAGCTTCTCCTGTCATTCATGGGTACCAAAAGACTGGGTCATGCTCATGACAGAGTTCTACTTTGTGGTACCTTCAAGTCAGGAAGCCAGCGCAGTTACCTCAGGTCAGCACAGCTGGACCTCATCCCACTCTTCTGTACTAACACTTCTGCCCAGAAACAAACCTATCCACTGATGTCAGTCCAGAAACTTTCTCTTGTCTCCATTCAGTAAAACTTTTATTTAGCATGCCTATTGTCATCTACATATTAAGGATATGATCAGGAAAAGCTCATCAGATAAATCAGTTTTGTTCCACTTATCTATAAACATGTTACAGACTGAGAAAATCATACTTTACAAAATCCTTCAGCAATTTCCAGTCTACCAAACTTCATGGTATCCCAGACAAGCAGTATCACCCACTTCTGGAGTTAAAGAAGAACAAATATATTGTTCTACAGAATACCACAGAATGAATCATCCAAGGCCTCTGCTCTCAGGGGCACTGTGGAGACTGGGATGCGCACTTTGCACATGAGCCAACCCTAAGTTCCAAAAAACAGGAAAGCCTGAACTGGCATATGTTACAAAAAATAAATAAAGATAGAGGAAGACCAACCCACAGAGTAAATAGATAGCTATCAGCACTAGACACACCACACAGAAAGGAGTGAGGCAAAAAGCTGATTATACTCTTGAGGTTTATTAGCTCTTTGGGCTAATTATCTGTATCATGAAAAAATATAAAGAAGTTCTAAAATCTGACCAGCTGTACTTTTTTCTGCACGTATGCTATTGTCCAACAACCTTGGCTATTTGCTTGACTTGCCATCAATTCCTCTCTTAAACTTCAAAATTTTAATTCAGTTGCTCTAAACCAGTATTTTTACAAGTTCAAAAGTTTTGTTCATTACAAAAGAAAAAAAAAAACGCAAAACCAACAACAGACATTTTCTGTGGAACACTGTTGCTTTACTGTTTGGTAGCAACTAGTCAAGAAAGTGGAGTCATATTCTCATTTAAATGCTAGTAGTCCTGTCTCAGCCAAGGTTTTACCTTACAGTGAGTTTCCTTATTACATTGTCATTTCTTCTCAGGCATAACAATACACATCATTCACCTTCACTGAAAAGTCTGTACCATCATTTATCCCTTCTAGATGATTCCTCAGAAATGTTGATTCACAACCACACTGAACAATCACATCCTGAAGTTAGGAATGATTAGGAATGAGTGGTAGAATTGAGCAGCATTAATGTAACAGGTAATAATCTTTAACTAAGTCACCTTCTTCTTTTGCATAAATACTGTCTGCTTTTACTTCAGTCACTATAAGGTCAGAAGAAATTTTCCAAGGTGCATCAGAAAGATTTGCCTACAGACCCTACTGTTGTGCTAAGGAGCAGGCAGCACCTTCCAAGTGACTTTGCAAAGAGAAGTGTCAGCACCACCTGGGCTTACCTAAACCTCCTGAAAGCCAGCTGGTGCACCTCTGCATGCTACCAGCAGGTGATACCCTTTGGATTCTTCATAACATTGATACCTGAAAGAATACAATGCTTTTAGCACATCTCCTGAAGTTACTGCACCTTTTGGACAGAGGGTGAGTGTGATTTCAGGGAACTGAGAGCAGAGGCTTCTCTGCCTTGTCTCTCTCCCATCCTCTCACTGGTCTCCGTATGTTGGGAGCCTAGTTTCTGTTCTTCATGGGAACTTTCTTCACATGGGAAACTACAGGGCAAGGATATCCTGGTACTATTTCTCTCAAACCCTTGCAACAGGGATATCCATACTTCTTCACAACTCTATCATTCAGTCTCTGTGCTCTAAGGACCCACAAACCCTCCTGTGGCTTTTCTTCTCACACTCTCCTATCTTCTTCTTCCCCCCCACCAGTTACCTCTGCTCCTCCAACACACAGGAGGATCACTAAGTTAACAGATGAAGAAAAGAGAATTGCATGCCATAGCCGTCCCTGACTCCTGGCCTGAGTGCTCCTGACTTCACCACATTACTTGTCTCTAACAATTTCGGTACCATTTCATATTGCGTCGAGACTGTAGAGTTGCTATTCTGCCCCACAGAACTGCAGGGAGCGGCACTGACCCACGGGGACAATCACACAGGCTCCTAAGTCTGGTAATTAAGAAGAACAACTGAAGGCATGCGGGTGATTTGGAAACTGGTCCTGCTCAGGGCCACCATGAATGTTGCTTGGTTGAGTGGTGTGGGTAGGGTGGGATCGCCTGAGCTGCCACCTCCCCGGAGGTGGCCGGGAGCTCAGCTCGGTGCAGAGCGGCCAGCGGCTCCCTCTCCTTCCACAGCACTCCAGCTTCCCTCCGGTCTCTGGCTGGGGCAGGCCTTGCCTGGCGTCGCTCCATGCTGCTGGAGAACAGCATGTACCTTGTCTAGCCTGCCTCTAAGGATCTCCCCGAGAGCCAACTCCGAGCTCAGGTAGTATTTCCGAACGGCACGGCAGCAGAAGACTCCCAAGTCACACTTAGCAGAACAGGTATTCCCACTTACCAGATCAACATTATAACTAGAAGCGTCAGCAACAAAAGGGAGGTATGCAGGTATTTTACACAGAATTCTTGGTGGTCAAATCAGCCTGCACAGATTGGCTACAAGGATTTTTTTTCTTTGAAATTATTTCTTTCTTTCTTTCCTGCAACAATCAATGGAAGCAGTCAAAAAATAAATAATTGAAAGGTAGAATAATTAATCAGAAAGACACTGACTTATTTGCACAGTAATACGTAATAATTAAGGTATGTAATGTTTTAGCTCACTACCTTGGAGACACCCCACACAGTGTAATGCAATAAATAGGTAGTTCACTGACTTTGTATTATCTTATTACATTTTAATAAAGATAAGAGTTTACTGCAAATATTTTGGCAAAACTCTTCCTTAGCATTTTCTGACTGGTACTACTCTTTAGTTTGAGTAATGTAGTTATTTAATTTTCTTTTAATACAAAATAGTTTTAGAAAAAGATAAATGGAAAAAATTACTGCTTCAACGGTAGTACTGACACAGCTTTAACTTGGAACTCAAAACTATTTGAAACATAAAGTTTTTAATAGGCTAATGTTCAATTAACTTGATATATTTCCTCACAAAGAAACTTATTTAGTTGCTAGTTTACCCCACAGTAACACATCAGCCATTTATTTCTAAACAAAAGGCTATATTTTAAAACATATCATTTTATGCCAGTTAAATATAGCCCTGAACAATTAACCCACTATGAGGTTATTAAAATGATGGTGGTTTCATTAAAAACACAGAGAGAGGAAAAAAATGTGGAAGACATTAAAAGAGAAGAGGGAGCATAACACAGCACAGTCTTGCACATGCTACTATAAAGTCTGTCTCCTCCCAGGACACTTATCTCTACCAGCCAGTTTGTGCAGCAGAACTACATGTAAGTATCCCAAAATAGCTCTCGCAAACTACAGCTTCATTTTACCCTCCAGCCTCCAGCACTGCAAGCTTTATATTATAACTTTGTTCCTGAAATATATCTACTGAAGATTTTTAGAAGGTAGCTGTCAGCACAAGGACTGAACCTGACTACTGAATGGGAAAAACGTATTTAATGGATTAAAAAAAAAACATATGCAAAGGTTCTCATTAAAAAAATGCCACACACAGCATTGTACAAGAAAAAGCTAAATAATTTTGTTTCTTCCTTTAAATTGTGAAACCCAGCAACTGAACATCTTCAATAACCATGCAAAATCTATCAAGTCAAAATTAAACCCTGTGACTTTCTTGGGACATGTCTGTGTGCCACAATAGGAAGGGGAGCGTGAAAGAAACAAACCAAACACGTTACCACATTGCGTCGGCAGTCCTTAAGGAGCTGGTAGATCGGGATCTTGGCTTCATAACAATGCTCATTTTGAAAAATTCCTTCAGTATTTCTAGGAGTCAAACATCAGTTGTCCTTACACAGCTCATTCTCAAAGTACTCCATCTCACAGAATTTTTTTTAAATCCTTTGCTTTCTAAAACCCTTGAAATCCATCTCCTGTAACAATCCAGGCTGTGGAGGAAGAATTCTAACACGCTGCAACTCCTTCCTTTTTCACGCTGAATTTACTCTAGCACTGTGCTGTTCGGAAATGACAGTGCTTTTCTCTTCTGTCTTGTGTTGCCCTGGGAGGAACTAGTCTATTTTGAATCTATTCTCCCTGCAGGTCACATGGGAACGAAGGCAGCTGAAAAGAGTCTCTATCTCTTTCTTGCAGTTTGATAACAACAGGTTTAAAGGTCAATCACATAAAAGAAAAAAAAAGAAAAAGAAAGAAAGAACAATACTGATGGATAATAAATGAAAGGAAAAGATGAATGTAAGTTACAGTAACATTAGTGAGTTTGCAGGGAATTTCCACTTTGAAACATGCTATAAGTTAGTCACTGTGGAATAAAGGAAGGAACAAAGATTTTTCATTCCAAGTTAACTAAAAGTCTTACCTAGAAACCTAGTATTTCCTTTTCTTTTTCTCCTAACCCCTGCCTAGATACTGTGAACAAATACTATCATCTAACTTCACAAAACACAAAGTATTCCCTGTCTGAAAGACATTCAAAACACTGTGGGGAAGTTAAGTAAAAATAAAATTCCTCATTGACTGTTAAAGTCAAACACACATACAGACAGCTATTGTTATAAATCACTGAAGGACAAAATACCTCAGTTAAAGAACTCTAACATGACGTCCTCTCTACTGTACTACAGAAAGGGATCTTTTCCTGTTACAATAAATACATTAATAGTTAATGCATTACAAAGTTGCATTTATAATTTCTAGCAAAAAACTTACCATAAAAAGTTTTGAGAGTTAATTTCTTTTAGGAAATATTAGTGTAAGCATATTTGTCAATTTCAGAGTTAGAAGAGGAAGAAAATGCAGAGCACTGGATAGTTAATATACCATTTAAATTATACATTTTGAATTTGCTCTGAACTCTGTTAGGATTTTTTTTTTAAACTGAAAGAGCAAAGTTATTGCTCAACAAGTGGTTACACGCATAATAGCCATTCCTTTGTACAGTCCTTAGAAGTACTACAGTATATTACTTTTGATGGTAGTGCAGCTAGATTAATAATGAAAGCAAGCACTAAAAATTGTATTTATAAAATGTATATAGACTTGGCAAATAGAAGGAAAACATGATAAACAGGCTATGCATTAAAATACCAAAAAATTAATCAAATCAGAATGTGTGTAAAGCTCTCTAGAACCTTTGCACTTTATAACAGTACAATAAAACGCATTACCAGCTACATAGTGTATCAACAGTAAAGATCCTAACTGCCCTGGAGGCTTGTGCCAGTCATCTGTATATAAAGCAGAAGGAATGTTAATAAGTTTTTTTGCTAAGCATTCTGTTCTTCATGTTTCTGGCACTTACCTCTCAAATATCACCTAGTGGTTAATGCAGGACCTTTTGTAAGAATCCTGTGGAATCATAAAAGTTAACCTCAAAGAGTGGAAAAAGCACCTGTGGTAAATTTAACTCAAAGTGACATACAGTCATGGGACCTTCAGTAACTTCAGCTGCGCCTGTTACTGTGCAGGTCATACCTCTATAGAAGGTGACTTTATACCTTAAACAGATGGAATAGGTGATGAAGAAAAACAAAATCACATGAAATAGAGGTACTGGGCTATTACAGAAGCTGGCCATTTTAAAGCTTTTTTTAAGTGTGCCTGATTATTTATTATTGATAAAAATCAACCTTAATCCCATCTCAATAAAAGAACACAAAATGAAAGAAAGTAAAGCTCTTGATTAAGTGGTTTCACCACACTATGGAATGGAATATTCAAGGACTACTTCTGCTGTGCCACACAGTAGATACCTCAGGATGGTTTATTCTCAAAAGCATATCAGTCAAGATGTTGCCTCTTACTTGTTAATAGAAATATAACTACAAGTATACTGTAGTATATTTATATACTAACTATTACTATACAACATAAACACACTGCAGTCACAGGTACTTGTATAACTGAGGTAGTGTTTTTTAATACAGATTCAGGGGAAAAAAGTCATCATCAACAGAGGTAAATACTAACACCTATTGCTAACATACCAGGTGCTACTGTGAAATATACATTAATTAGCAACAGGACTATGGTATTGCAACCATATTCCCAGCAGTCAAATCAGAGCCTGTCCTCAGGTAATAACCTTAGAAGCAAAGGCGTCCTGCAAAAAGGAATGCATCAAGTAGGAGCACGAGTTAGTTAATTTTATGCGAAATTCGAAAACTGACTTCAGTGGAGGAAAAAAAAAAAAAAGAAAAAGTATAGCGTTTGAGATAAAGAGGTATAAAAATGAGCAACAATAAGCCATGAAAAAAAGCCCCTTAATTTTTCATCTGGATTGGTATCTTGCAAGCCACGTGTAAAGCAAAAACCTATTGTCTCTGATTTCTCAGCTCCATTAGTGAAAAAGATTTTTGCAGGGAAGCCAGGGATTTGATAGTCAGTATAAGACAAACCTTTTCCAGAGAAGTTTCTAGTGAAACTGTTAGACCAACTTAAGCAGTTAGCAATAACTTCTGATTTGTACATAAAACCTGTTGTGCTACCATTTTGTAATATCAATGGTAGTTTCAGCTAAGATTTAAATAAAGATAAGGGCATACCAGTCCACTGTACTCACAGACGATGACAAGGCATTTATTTTAGGCCCCAGGTCTTGGTGTGGGGTCAAATAATATAAACTCTCAATTTCTTGTAATTTAAGGAATTAAGAGAAAATAAAAGAATAAAGAGAGAAATGGCCATTCCACTCTTAAAGCAATGGAAAATAGTGATATCAATTAATTAATTGTTAAAACAGCCAGCAAGAAGCCATCAGCAAGAGAAGTAAGCAGAAGTAAAAAATCACAGTATCAGATCCAACTTCATTATAGAGCTAAGTCTTACATATTGGAAGATGTAAATGTATCTGTTAATTGGAAGCCGCCTTTTTTCACAGAACAATATTTTATGAGAAAGACCAACTGCATTTTATGTTATTAAATCCAAAATGCCAAGATACAAATTATGTACAGATATATATTTAAAGTACTATAAAGCAAGCATATTCATTATTGTATATTGCATGTTTATAAAAAGATGTTCATGGCTTAATAGATGCATGTCTAATACACATAGTATATAAACACAAGCATTTATTTGAGACAAATGCAACAGGCATTTGCAACATCTGATTTGTACAAGTAATTCTGTAACCAAAAAAAAGAAAAAGCAATCCTTTTCCTTTTTGAAATCCTTTTTTAGGGTAGTAGGAATAAATGCTCTCAAACTGAGCTTCTGTTGGTATGCCATCACAATTAAAGCAGGTGTTGATTGCATCGTGAAAGTCAGTAAGAAAAGATTTTAAATCAACAAAAATGCTAAAAGACAGCCATTCATTACTGCCAAATACACTAATAATAAAAGCAGCAAGAAAGCAAAAATATTTTTTATCTGCATGTATCCGTCAGCTGAGGTTTTGGCTGTATGTTCAAGCTGTCTATGAAAGAAAAGATATACAGGTAATTAAAACACCAATAATAAAATTAATACAGATTCAACCTGCTTTGAGGATGCTTGCATCCTAGCTACTCATCTTCAAATTAGTAGCTAATTGAATTAAACTAGTGTTATATCGCACAAAATAGAAAATTAAAATGGGTTGGAAAAAGCGCGGTTTAGGAAACAAGGTGCAGGACTGACTGTTCTGTTCCATGCTTGGGAACATCCTTGTTTTGAGATTATGGAAAATTTGCTTAAACTTTCTGAGTGTTGACTTCTTCATTTGTAAAGCAGGGATAAAGCACATCATACTGCCTGAAAAGCACTTAGACATCAAAGGGTTGAAAATGGGGCAATGGCACAAGCTGGAACACAGGAAGCTCCATCTCCATATGAGGAAAAACTTCTTTACTGTGAGGGTGACGGAGCACCGGGACAGGCTGCCCAGAGAGGCTGTGGAGTCTCCTTCTCTGGAGACATTCAAGACCCACCTGGACGCGACCCTGTGCAACCTGCTCTAGCTGATCCTGCTCTAGAGTTGGATGAGGTGATCTCCAGAGGTCTTTTCCAAGCCCTGCCAATCTGTGAATCTGTGACTCTGTGTAAAACATGCCATAGGTGGCAGGTCATTATTGCTGTTGTTATATACAAGCTGAAGAAACAGGTTCACAATCTTCCTTTTTAAAACTAAGTGATAAGCCCCTGTAGTCTGATAAGACTCGAGTTTAACATTCTAAGTTAAACCTGCAACAGTTGATACCACTTTTCTGGTTTACAGGGTGAAAAATTCAGGAATTTCTAGCAAATATGTATTGCTTTAGGACACATAGGGACACTGGCAATGTATCAAGAGAAACAGAATCCTGGAAGCCTAACATCAAGCCTCAACAAGTAAAGAATGACTGGGCTCTTAAGTACATTGTTTTGAATGCACATTAGCAAATGAAAGGTATAAACAAGCTGCTGCTTCTTGATGTGCAATCTTAGTTTCATCACAGATTTATTTCAGATAGTATTATTAAAGCATCTCGAAAAACCTGGCGCTGGGCTCGCTCACTCAGAGCTATCCCTGGCATGGCTGAGCTACTGTTGCATCTGGTGGTGTGCACACTTTGTATCTTTCTCCATATGTGCTTCCCAGATTACATGTTTATTAAATACAGTTTTCGATACACAAAGAATACGCACAGAGATCCAGACCCAACCTTTCTAATCTCTAGGAGCGCGTACTCCACAGAAGGAAACATTTTCTCACAGGCTGAACACCATCCCAGTTAGTTCTGCTACACAGTTCACCGTAGTTCACCTGCTGCACTGCTTGATCCTCTCATGTCCTGTGCTGCAGAACAGGACCGAAGGACAGAAAAGATAAACAAGGAGTTCTTGTATTACCTGCGTGGGCGGGTTTGAGAACTAGGAGCACAGGTGCAGGTTCAGAAGAGACATCTTTCAATAACAAGCACTAAGCCAGAGAATTAGAGAAGGAAATTTTTGACTGGCCAGAAGAATTTGCTACTTCTCACCATAGCAAATGCTGCCTGGATCAGGCTACTTGATGTATGAGTAAATATGGTTTATTTGCTCAGTGATCACAGTGTAAATAAAGTTATGTGCTTTACAAAGGCTTTACTCGGACTCAAGCATGCAAAACTCCTCATAGGCAGGATGGCAAAGCAGGCCTTATGTGAAGATATCCCATTCCGCTACGATGCCTTGTCTGAGGATATTCAGTCGTGGCACCCTTCTGAAACTGCCAAGTGCTGCTGCCTGAGCAGCTAACGGGGCACGACTGGGAGAGAGGCATCGCAGTGCCTCTCTCTCCCACATAGCAGAAGCCGTGTTCTTGATATAGGCTGAGATCAAAATGTGGACCTCTGCATTTATTCTGGCCAAATTTTCATTTCATTCAGTCAGATACGCAATTAGAGTTTAGCAAACTCAATGCTAACTGACCATTGCTGGTCCACATAGATTTAGTTGCTAAAATAAAGCTCTGTCATAATAGATGCAGTAATTGTGTAAAGCTTCATTGATAGAGATTTGAAAAAAAAAAAGATATAATTTTTAGGAGGAGGAGAATATTTTTTTTCTGACAATTTATATTCTAGAACAGTGTGTTGGACTAATACTGGATAACAGCAAATAGCATAAAATTAAAAAATATCCCACTGGAAGACTTTGGACTTGAGCTGAGCTAAGGCTGCCTAGTGTGCCAGGCTGTTCTTTTTTTCTTTGGTTTTTTTTTGTTTTGTTTTGTTTTAAAAAGACATTAAAAAATTATATAAATTCTATATAAACCGTAAAAATATGGTTTGCATTATAAAAACATTCTGTCAGCTCCAAATGGTTATACTGCAAAAATTACAGCAGTAATTGCACTGTTAAAAGAAAATCTATTGATATTTCCATCAGGCCTTCTGTTTTTCAGCGGTTCATAGCTCATTAGCAACTATTTGCTCCTCACAAATCTGAACTATGATTTCTTACCTAAACTGTTGCTTAAAAAATTAAACATCAGTGGCTCATACTTTTTGCTAAAAAAAGATGAAGACTAACAACTTTTTTCTCGTTTGTTAATGAAGAAGTGTCTGCTAGGAAAAGCAAGAGAGAACTGTATTCCTTTCACAAAGATTTCTTAATTAGGACTGGTCCTGGGCAAAGTTACTGAAAGTGTCAGTCTTACTACTTTGAGAACAATGATATTTTATACGATATATCCTCTTTCATCATAATCCTGTTGAGAAGAATGGGATAGTTCTGCTCAAATCATTCAAATACAAAAGTGGGAGATTACGGAGAAGCATCTGGGAGATGCTTAGGAATACCACCATTTCAGGACAACTATGTATATATTTCAAAAATACAAAATATACCACCATTTCAAGAAGACAAAACTTATGTATACAACCTGAAAATTCACACATACACTTAAATTTTTAGTACCTTAGCTAATCTTGTATTTTAAAGCATATTTTTTTAAATTTTATCTTGTGTAGAACAAAAATCTACCATTAATAGCAAAGTTGTATTCTCCAACCACACATATTCTAAAATGAGTATGTTTCAGTTATGCTTTTGCCTTTTTGAATGCAGTGAAGCAATCAATTTTTACTATCAGAAAGTCTCCCTGGAAGCAAATCTGAGGTGGGGTATTTACATCAGTGTAACAGTACAGTTCTCTACAAAACAGGAGAGTGGACTTCTCCATGTTCTTCACGAGAAACTTGACATCCACAGGTACTGGACCATGACCTGAATGAGTCAGACACAGATAAGACTCTTGTTTGGTAGAATGACGTCATACATACTTCTAAGTTCCTCAGAAAAATGTGAGGAAATAAAATTAAATCTAAGTTATTCATTATGCTACCAAACCTTTCTTGACGAGGAACTACACCTCCAGGGCATTTGCGTTTTAAAAAATCCAGTTGAATTTCTATAAAATTCTCTAATCTTTTTCGTCTCCTGGGTTTGATTTTGAGGTATAGAAAACTCCAAAGACTTAATCTAGCTGATACAGAGAGAAGAAAGAAAAAATCAAGCATTTTATATGAACACCCAGATGTTTGCTTGATTTTTAACACAAAATTGCCAAACTCAAAACCGTAATTAAAAGGAAAAAAAATGTGTTTAAAAATGTGACAACTTACTGAAGAGCATTCTGTGAGCACAAATGAAGGTTAAAGTGAGAGTACATTACTTGCCATGAATTATTCACTGAGAGCTAAACAAGGCATACTAAGAAAGGAGTTTTCTCAGTAGCTTTGAGCTAGCACAAGGTTTGGTTTCTGATTTAAACTGGTCAGCTAAGCTCCCACTATAGACAACTCTGATGATAGGTACTTGCTGGGGTAGTCTATTTCTGTGATTAAAACATCTATTTTAAGACAGAGAATTGCGCCTCACAGTTGTCTGTCTATCTCTCTGTGGACTATGGCTGCCTGCCTACTTTACATTAGAAACCCAGATTTTGGGTAATTCAGGGTGTACTTGATAAATCCCATGGTACCAGCCTAGAACCTATAAGCACCTATAACATGATTTTTTTTTCCTCTTCAGTCTCATACTTGTAACAATTGAACTGAAAGTAGATGGGATTAAAACTTTTGCTTTTACAGAAATGTAAATTTCAAAATATTTTCATATTTGGCCTCATGTCTTATCATATTTGGATTGTGTGAGAGGTGGAAAATGTCAAGACATCATCTCCCCGGTCAATAACTAATGTAGTAAATATCATGGTTCAAAAAAGCTACATCTCTGATCTACTCTGTCCTCTGCAGTGCAGGGAAAAAAACCAAAAGGAATATATAGAGTACATATACGGAGCACTGTGTCCAGTGCTGGGCTCCCCAGGTCAAGACAGACAAGGAACTACCGGAGAGAGTCCAGTGGATGTCTACAAAGATAATGAGGGGACCGAAGCATCTCTCATATGAGAAAAGGCTGAGGGAGTTGGGTCTGTCTAGTCTGGAGAAGAAGCCTGAGAGGGGATTGGATCAGTGCTTAAAATTATCTAAAGGGTGGATGTTTAGAGGAAGGGGTCAGACTCTTCTCAGTGGTGCCCAGTGACAGCACAAGAACACAGGAAGTTCCACCTCAGTATAAGGAAAAACTTTACTGTGAGAGTGACGGAGCAGTGGCACAGGCTGCCCAGTGACGTTGTGGAGTCTCCTTCTCTGGAGATATTCAAAACCCACCTGGATGCAATCCTGTGCAACCTGCTCTAGGTGATCCTACCTTAGCAGTGGGTTGGACGAGATGATCTCCAGAGGTCCCCTCCAATCCCTACCGTTCTGTGAATCTGTGATTCTGTATTCAGCTATGCCTACCACTTAAAATTATGTAAGACTGACTTCTCCTGAATACCCAGACATCATCATAGGGGAGATACAGTGTGTTCTCATGTTCACTGATTCCAAATTTCTCCCCAGTTCAGGGCTAATTTGAGTCTTTATTTCATTTTTGTGTTTGAATTTTCCCTTATTAGACAATGTAACAGGCATAAGAAAACATGTTGTAGAATAAATCTGAAAGAAAGTGACAGCTACTGACTGTTAAATACCATCAGAGATGACAGTAGCCAGAAACTTCATGTTGTTGTGGATGTATAAACTGCACAAATTGGATGCAAGCATTTCATTATTGCCAATGCGGTGCCACACTGGACATGAACAATGTGTTTCCTCTTTGCCATTCTAGGAATAAAACAGACACTTCGTGTGTCATCAAATTCCTGAAAATGTGTCATAGCTCAGCTTATTGTACAGGTTTGCATAGAGGTATATTTATAAGTAGGACAGCAGTTCTGAAACCAGCAAAGTTTTGCTTGATACTTAGCTAGTGTTTTCCTTTCACATACTGTAATGATAGCCTTCTAATATAGCAAATCAGTCTTCTCTTTTCTTGATGCTCTCCTTCAGTAGTTGATTAGCAAAGCTATCTTTATTTTTAACCTTTGAATCCAGTCCAGCTAACTTCCTTCTAGACATTTCCTGCTGTGTTAAATGCAGAAGAAAGACTCTTTAATTAAAAAAAAAAAAAAGAGGAAAGGATCCAAGTCTTTCTCTTTCTTGACTTAGGGGTTTGTTTTTTTATTTAAAAGGTTGTTCAACAACCTTACTACACCACATTTCCTAAAAAAAAAGTCATCAAAGTACAATTGCCATGGGAAGTCCTACCTGTTCATACCCCTTCTGTGATTCACATGTCTGTAAGTCCGTTACTGATGTATTACTACAGATAATTTTCAGTGATGACAAAGAGCAGTTCAAATTGATTAAGGGTCTGGACTTTCTTACAAAAGAGTATCTCTAAAAGAATACAGATAACCAGAAACCTCTCAAATTGCTATCTTTTTAACTTTTACTTCCTCAAAAAATCAAAACTACATATTAAATTGTCACTTCCTAGAAGAAATATGAAACTTTTCTCTCCACTTTTTTATAAATCAAACAATGCCTTCAAAGTAACCTTTCCTGTAAATAAACTTTCCTTTAGAGGAACATGCCTTTTCAAATAACATAACCTTTATCATGATAGTTTTTTAGAAAGGTTAAATTCACACATTCTTCATAAGAAGAGCTATGTGGTCATGGTTGCTACCTGCTGTAAAATAAATTGTGTCTGTTGTAAAGTACAAAAGGTAAAAAATGTTACATCAGTTAAGGGTTTTGTCCTCTAAATAGCTATAATTTGGTTGGTCTAAACTTCACAGATTTTCAGTATTTAATTTGTTCTTTTATCAGTCAATGCTTCAAATGACCTCCTCCTGGTCAAATGTTATTCTCATTCTCCTTGAGCTCTGACAGATTTTGAAGCCAGAAACCTTTCCCCGACTCTAAAAATTCTTTCACGCTCAGCATCCTAGCATCCTCTCTTCTCATATTTCAGCTCTGCTGCCCAACTTGTTTTTGTCTCTCAGTTTTACCCCACATCTTCTCTGAAGCTAATTCTGTAGTCCTCTGTTTTTGACATCTTTCTTATACACTAACTTAAATCTGTCCTTAAAAAGTTTTAAACACCAGATTTATATTGAGGAGCCACTATTTAGCTTTCTGTATTAAATTCTGACCTAATTTTAACTAGCCATGCCTCTCATACCATTTCCTGATATTTCTCTACAAGGTAAATGTTAAAACTGAGTTTTAATTGAGCATTATCTCATAGGCTTTTCTGTCACATGGATAGCACTCTCACTTATTCACGTTATTCTAAAATGTTTTCAGCCTTGATCCTTTGTTTTGGCCAAGCCACCCTCGCTATAGAATCATAGAATCATAGAATCATTAAGGTTGGAAGAGACCTCAAGGATCAGCTAGTCCAACTGTTCCCCTACCACCTATTACCCACTAAACCATGTCCCTAAGTACCTATAACTGAGGATCATTGTTTCCACTTGGATAATATTTGTAAGAATTATTCTATCCAGAGTCATAAAACATGACCAGTCTTTTACTACCCACTCCCCACCAGCCTTGGCTGGTATTATCATTCCCAGGCAAAAAGACTGCCATGGCTTTCTGACTCATTACTTCAACGGTGTAACTCCATTTACATGTCCCTATATATGGCACTTTCTTGTATGAAAATTGTGCCTTCTACATAAATTCCATTCTTGTTCCTCCAAGACATTTTCTTCTCTTTGTATCCATTAGTTTGTTCACAAGTTGATTTTAGTCTGGCAATAAAGACTGCTTCAGTCACCAATGCTTTGCTTCTTTCTCAAACATTTTGTGCTTTCCACGCAGACCCTGTCTGCAGGGGAAAAGACATCATCAAATATCACATCCTCTCAGCCATCTCTTTTAAATTACTCCTCAGAACATGCTTTTCCTAGAATGGCCAGAAAATGACTGCATCTGACAATGGTCAGAGAACAACTTGGACTTCTGTTTTGTGTAAACTTGAATAAAATCCTAGGCTTGCTGTGGTCACAGAATTTTGCTAGTTCAGTAGATCCAGAGTCACATTGTCTACATTTTATGGTGATTACCTCTTGTCCAAACACAGTTATTCAAGTTGTCTTTTTACTATTGCATCATATTTCTCACAAAAATCATTAGTGCTTTGGAAGACTATGGTTATGCCACTGTTGGCATAAGTATCAAACAAAACTTTGCTGGTTTCAGATATGCCACTGAATCTGTTTTGCACTTGCTTGAATCTTGAGAATATTTGTGACATTAAGAAACAGTTATGCAAGGACTAAATTAATTTTAAATTATTTTAAGTCTGTGTTGAAGCTGGTTCACAGATACAGTGTAAAATCAGAGTACACATATTATTAAGATGTGTTTGGCAGGTTTTTTTTAATAAAAAATGTACTTATGCCAATAGTGATTTATAGTATGCCATGTTGGAAAAGTACATCTGATGATCTTGCAGAAATATGCAGTAAAAGAGAATCTAAACTGCAGCAGTTATTATTTGAAACTATTGAATTTTAGCAGCATGTATAACAGAGTGTGTTATATATAATGGTTGCTTTAGACACTACCTGGGCTGCATTTCAGTGTGTTTGCATGAAACCTAGAAAAACTAAAGTCAGCCTTTTCATTCCACTGTCAGCATTTTACATGTAACTTTGAAAGGTGGTGGTTTGGTTTCTGTTACATGTCCAATGGAAGGTTAAAAAATAAAACATACTGCATTGGAAGACCATTCTGAATTCTTTTTATCTTTTCTCACCTTAAATTACCTATGAAAATACTACAAAAAAGAAAATTCTCTCAGAATATGTGAAAGTTTACACGAAAATAGTTGATTCATTTATAGAAAATTTCAGAAAGATGTAGGTATACAAATATTTCAATAGTAAAGTTTTTTCTTTGATATACATCAACAATTTTAACAATTCAGAAAATGATGCTATATTTGATATCACAAACATTGTTAAAGACTACTACTGACATTAAATGTTGGCTGTAATTATGTCTTTTAAAACGTTCCATGCTCATAGGCACATATTTCGTAACTGTTATCTAACTTGAGTTAGCGTTCAAATTCACTGGCAGTTTTACAAATCACAGCAAGAGGCACATTTCTGTCTCTGGAATATGAAGTTATAAAATGTTGAAATTTATTTTTGCTATTTAAGCAAATTCTATATATGTAAATAAACTCAGTCCTGCAAAGGTCCAGCTGATCAACACCCAGATAAGGTGACATTTAAGAAGAGAAAAACTGGCTGAGATTTTTTTGCCCTTTTATTTCTCTTAATCATGTTCTGTTATTTTGGACAAGAAGACAAATAAATGATTCACTTTTGCCTTTTATAACTGAAGAAAATGGTCTCAGCAAAGAAGACAGTTCTCAGTTAGGATGCCATTGTAAAGATAAGGATGAGCTACTAGGATTTTTTTGCCTAAAAAGTTCTCAATCTAATACATATTTTGCTGATTGCAGTTAAAAAACTATGACTTCTTCAATGTTTATTTTAAATTGCATTTAAGAGTGTTAATGAATTTAATAATTTTACAAATATTTGAAGTTTAGTTGTCCCAATCTTTCTTGTCCAAAGAAAGTCCTCCAAACAATGCATTGGAAGTTTTCCTAACACACGGTTTGCATCTGTACTGTTCTCCCTTTCAGCATAACAGTTTTCCCACTGAAGCCCTCTGCTGGGTATTTGCATTATGACTCTTGGCCAGATGGTTCAAAAAGTCACCATTTTAGAAAAAGCTCTGGGAAGAAATCTTTCTTCTGAAAACATTTACACAGAATGAGGTTATAACGACCACTAATTCTGCCAATATTCTTTCTCAGAAAGGCACCTAAGGAAAATAAAGACTCAAGAATCTTTCTGATCTTTAATAAACTTTCAACTATCTAGAGAAAGAGGATAACCTAGAAACAAAACCCCGATATTTTAACTCAAGCAAATTAGAATCATAGAATATCCCAAGCTGGAAGGGACCTGTAAGGATCATCCAGTCCAACTCCTGGCTCTACACAGGACCAGCCCAATCAGAGCACGAGTTATTTCCCTGACACAAAGTTCTCTTCAACTCTTATCAGCAACTGAAATCTTAATGCAAAAAAAAAAAAAAAGCACCATTGAACTTCAGAACAGTTAAATCACTTTTCTAAACAACCTTAAGGCCTCTCCTACAATACAGTCATCCTTTCATCCTGTACATATCCTGGTTTTGGTCTAATTTTAGTTTGAATATGAAACTTACTTGATTTTTTATCTCCTGCAATATGTAGTATATAAAACAAAATTAATAACTTGAGTCTTTCCATCCTGCAGTGATTTTTTCACAGATACATGAAAGTGATAGAACTTCAGAAACTCTAATCTGTGGTGTGGACATGAATCCGTGGTCTAAATCTGAATATGAATGAAAGCACCTCATTCAAAGTTAGTCTCCTTCATCTTTTTTAACATAAACTCTCTTGTTAAGCTGAAGCAGCTATACTGGAGCAACAGGTTATGTTGCTCTTCCCTTGGTAGGTACAACACTCAAAAAAGTAACCTGTTTTCCCTAAAGTGGAAAACATGACACATAGCATAAACAAATACTACTACTACGACAACAATAACAACAACAACAACAACAACAACAAAAGAAGGGTATTTTAAAATGAGACCTTGCAGAATATGCTCCAATAATACTTTACTTGGTTTTCCTCAGTTTAGACTTTAGGACTCAGTTCTGCCCCTATTTATTGTTTTCTTATCTATAGCTGAAAACAATCTGGGCTCTCTTTCAGGCTCAGCTGATGAGCTATTACTCCTGAAAGACTAAGCCAC
This sequence comes from Psophia crepitans, assembly GCA_013399095.1. Taxonomy (NCBI): domain Eukaryota; kingdom Metazoa; phylum Chordata; class Aves; order Gruiformes; family Psophiidae; genus Psophia; species Psophia crepitans. Next base: position 288 of record VWZZ01000762.1, on the reverse strand, counting down.
CACAACAGACATGCCTATTAAGTACACCAAGTGATATTTACCTGTTGAATATATTTAGTTTAAATGACAGATTTTAGATACACACACTTATTTTTACTCTGTTGCAACTGATTTATAAATTGAAGTTGATGATTGCTAATATCTCTTTCCTATCTCATGTTGCATTATAACTTCAGTAAACACCATCTCTATGTTATAGGAAAAAAATAAAGCACGGAAGAAAACCCAGTAAACTGAGTGGCTATTTACATTGGTAGAGAAAAAAGTAATATAATATAATATAATATA
>VWZZ01000759.1:150464-183875 GCA_013399095.1 Psophia crepitans | reverse complement strand
GAGGTCTCTCTCCTCTCGCTCTCCGTCTCTTGTTTACTTACGGGGTCTTTTATTGTTAATTGAGCGTTTTGCACACGTGCTGTTAGGAAGCGGTGAAGCCGGCTGGTCGGGGTTTGAGCCCGAGAGTGGGGAGCGCAGCACTGCGCGCCCCGAGCCAAATCGTTCGGAGCGAGTTCAGTTATTATTCATCTCCACGAGGGAAGTCTTATCTTCTACAAATATTTGATACTGGGACGAGTCCAATAATTAACAAGAACAATCAAACAATTTCACTGCCTTCTCGGGGATTTAAAAAGTCATCATCTGGAATTCATGAGCGTTACAACCCTTTTTTTTTTTCCCCCTGCTTGGATGTGTTACTGTATATGATCTTTCCAGTGTGTGTGTGTGTCCGTAAGTGATTTTACTCTTTCACGCAAAAAGATGCAAACTATTATCAGCGCAGATAATACAACTGCTGATTCCATGAGACTTCAGACCTCTCCACAGGAGTGGGGAGAGAGGGTGGTAACCCTGGTGGGAAAAGGAAGGAGAAAAAAAAAAAAGAGAGAGAGAGATGGAGGAATGTTTCTTGGCTTCCTCCCTACCTCTGTGGCAGGAACTCCCACAGGAGTCCCGTGGGTGGGATGGGAGCAGCGCAGATCTAACACACCACTGCCTGGCATGAGGCTGGCCGGCACTGCCTGGATGCAAGCACCAGCCCTCCCAGCCAGCCCAGTAACCCCTCTTATCGGAGGAAAAGCCAGACTGAGAGAAGGATGGGACTACTCAGCTCTGCAGCAGCATTTCTGACCTGGCACGGGCTTGAGGTGCCAGGGAGCCAGCATGGCTGCAGCAAGCCAAGCAGGCCAGATGGGTCATGGCCCATGGCCCAGTTCTATCAAAAAGAAAAGCAAAAAAACTCCAACCAAACCATCCAAACTTGCTTCATCTGGATCCAATTGAGACATTTGAGAAAGTTGCCCATACACTGAAGGGCAAAGTTTCACCCTACCCCGCCTCAGTCACCCAGTTCTGCACAAGTTCTCATACTGGTCGTCAAGTCACAAGCCCTCAGTCCCCACCCACTCACACAAACCTCACTTCTGCTGGCTGGCAGCCCCCGGTGCTGACACGGATAGTAAAATTATTAGGAATGTAGCTCTGCTCTGTCTCGGGTGAGCTCAAGCCTAGGGACCTGCAGGCAGACTTCTTTGTGTTAGGCTGTGTGTGTCCTCCCCGCATGTTTCAGAGCTCTATTCTGTTGATACAACTCCCACCCATTTTCTTTTTCCCATAAGCACTGATCCCCCCCCTTCACTTCTTGCTTTATGCCAACTCCTCCTTACAGTTGTGATGAAGTTCTTTGCAGTTCAACACAAGAAAGGAATTAGGGTGGTTGGGTCCAAAACTAATCTGGAGTAAAGAGAAAAAGCCAAACGCGAGTGCATTTTATTTAAGATCAAAAGCACGATGGTGTGAGATTGTATTATGCTCTCCACAGGAGCTGTATTTTTCTACTTCTACAATAGGATTAAGGTGTTCAGTGGAAAAGAGACTTAAAAAAAAGCCCCATTGGACTGGTACTAGCTGCATTTGAGGTTTTCTTAAGTAACGAGGGCATTTCATCCCTCAAGGACTCTATCATCCTATTTCCAATCACTTTTTAAAACAATAATTGTGAATGCCAATAATAATTTAATTTTTACTATGCGTTGCTGAGGATTCATTCTGCGGGTTTTTTTATTTGAAAGGAGAATGTTACCATTTCTGCATTGACTCGTTTAAAAATTTTCAGTCAACCAAATGCTTGTTAGTAGAACCTAAAGACATCTCCTTATTTAGCTGTGCATATTTGAGAGCACAGGATGTTGAATGTTAGTACACACGGGCTGGACACAGCTGGGAGCGCAGCTTCGAGCCACTTTTCCACCCTGAATAACTAAAGAAAGCATGAAAGAAAATTTTTGGTGCAACTTGACCAATGAAAGGTAGGCTGCTCTGCAAAGATAGCTACCTATTTTACATTTGAAATTTGCAGAACTCGGGCTGACTTTCAGTTTTCCCAGCACCAGGGAAGCATGGCTCAAGTCTGGTACCGTTCTAGCTGAGTTCATGGAACACGACAGTGTGGAAATGAAAGGTGTCACCCATCTTTACAGTGAGCAGCGTGCACCTACAAATCAATTTGTGCATGCTGAGTGCAGGTGGTTTATACACAGGTCTGCTTTCACTAAATTGCCCCCACCCCGTACCTCTAAGTTCAACAACTACATTTTTGGCATAACTCCATAAGGAAAAAACACACACGTAGATCTCTCTGCTCACACAGAACTGATCTGTCTTCAGTTCTCCCTGACTTTGTCCCCTTGCCACCACTCTTCACAAGCTACTGCATGCGCCTTCGTGCTTCATCCTCCTAGGAAATTCAGAGAACTCCAGTTTTCTAGTACATGAAGTCTCAGTGCACTCGTTTTCACAGGAACTGGTGTAAAATGCTACCTTTCTCATTTGGAAATGGTTTGTTACCACCTTTCAGAGGTATAAATGACAGCATTGAAGAACAAAGCCCAAGTCCTATAAAACAACATTATCTTTGTGCCAAAGTAATCCAATTATTGAGGTACTGTGGTAACCCCAGTGCCATATCAAAATGAAGAAACCACTTAGGAACTTACAAACATCTGTTTCCGTATCAGAGTGCATCAGCACAAGAACACCCTTATGTAGTCCTAATCAGTCAAAGTATTGCTCTCATCTTTTACATTCAGCATGGCTTATCTACTTCTCCATAATAAAATCAGGGTGATACTTGCACAGATTTCTGTTAGCAGGAAAAGCCTCTGTTACTTAAATTGAAGCAATCTGCTCCTATGCAGGTCCTGCCTCCTTTCCCTCAGAGGCAATAGAGAATCTCAGCTGTGATATTTCAGAGAGATATCTAAATAACTTCCTAGGGAACATAAAGCATGCTGCTGTTGAGTCCTTGAGTAGGGTGCTCTGTCCAGTTTCTAGTTTTTTCCTCAAACTAAATGGTAGAATGGTGTTTCAGCAGAGATGGTCTCAAATGCAGTTTGGATCCCATATTTAGGTCCTATTAACTAAATAAGGAATATATTTATTTTTGGTAGAAGGTGGATACAAAATCTGAAAGAAACAGGAAATGTTGATTAAATTAAATGTTCATTAGGTGTTCTGTAATTTAAACTATTGCAGGCGTACAGAATGATAAAAAGACAAGGAAGCCAGCTGAAAAGTTAAGATACCTGCTTTTGTTGTCCATGCTGAGCAAATATTAAATATTACAAGAATGTGTAAACAGCTTTCAGTTTCAATAATGGATTAAAGGCCCAAGCAACACTCATCTATCATGCTACTATTAGTAACTCTTAGATTTCAATGAGATTACTCACATATATAAAAATAAGCATAATCTATCAGGACACACAGATGAATAAAGACAGTCACAAGGATGGATTTAAGAAGCAGGCTGGAACGTCATTAACACAATATTTTCACATGTCAAGCAGTTAAGTGGGCCCAGTACAGGGATTACAAAGCTACAATTTAGGGCAGATCCTCCCTAATCTCTCTCTTACAAGGAGCTCACATCTGAAGCCCAGCCCGCAACCCTTCCCCAAGAAAAAGAAGGAGGACCTAAACCCCAAAACACTTAATTTATGTTTGCTTCTTTCCTATGCACAAATCCAATTGCAAAGTTCCAGATTTCTTTTACATTTCAGCCTTAATCCACACTGGACATTATCTCAGAATTTCCAGAAGTTCTAACAGATGAATAAATACCTGTATTCTCCTATTTTCCATTTCCAAATCCAACTTTTCAGCCTGTCCATGACCCCATGATGCTGAAAGGCCGTGAAAACATTTCATGCCTCCCCAACTCTAGCCTAATAGAAGAACATACCTCCCTTGATACCACAACACCCGATCAAGTGACGGCATCGCAACACCACAGTTTTCTATGCCATGACACAGAGGGAGAAGAAGTACTGTAGCCTAAGGCAGAGAGACCCCCAAACCCAACCTTCACTTATGTGTCTACTACCAAAAGCCAGAGAACCTGTCAAGGATTACAGCTGGAAGCGTCATGCATATATTCTGGCCGTCCCCTTTCTTTCTTGACTGTTTACCCCACCACCAGGTTAATTAATGGTGTTTTCCATGGAGCCTCCACTGGAGGTGAAGGAGGCACTTACAGGATGAGAAACCATGTGGTGATGCTTACTTACGTATGGAGACCACTGGAAATGTGTCTTGCATGGCTCAGTGGGGGTCCCTTGGGACTAATTAGTCAGGACAGACCATTAGGACAGTGTAAGTGTGGCACTTCCTGACCCTCAAGTAATCCAGGTATGTCAGCGTGGCGCAGTATTGTGCACAGCGCGCACGTTAAATTCAAGCAAAGTCTGCAACATAAAGTTTTCAAAGCGATTATGAGTTTTGGGTGCTCTACGAGTTGAGGAAATTGCGGTGCCTCAGGTGGCACAGAGTATCCCAAAAGCAGGTGTCTTTTTATTATTTTTTTTTTAATTTAGCTCCGTTTTCTAAAACTGGTGATTGACTGAAAAAGGGAAGTAATCAAAATCATCTGTGACTTCTGAAAATAGAGGCCAGTCCCTGTGAGTAAGTTTTAGCAGGACTGAGCACTTAGTGTCTTATCAGTAGCACAGGAACAGGGATTTGTATATACTGTTTTATTAAGATTAGTATCTCTACAGGGCTCCTTAATTGAAAACAAAAGAAAAAAAAGCTGTAAAAGAACAGAAAAAAATGACTCAATTTCCCATCATTGCCAAAGTCTCTAATTTTTAATATAATCAACCTTTGTGCTGCCAGATAGAGTATTTTTAAATATATTTAGGTGCAGTAATTACTATTAAAATAAATCTGTAAAAAAATGGTGTGACCTCATTTAAAATTTAGCACAGTTGCTGTAGGTTTATCATCCAGCTTGTACGCTGTAAATAGTACCCTCAAGAAAAGCAAACAAATGTAACAAAACCAAACAAAAATTAAGTTAAATGGCCATATCCCCCGCCAAAGCTACTGCCCCTTACAAGGAAGTTTGCTCTGTTAATTTGTGATCTTTGTTTGAAAAATCGTAGAGCCTGTACAGTTTTGGCTGCAACATTTTTCACGTAAAGCTGTTTTCTTGCACTACCATCTTCCGCGGAGTAACACAGCTCCTAATATCAGTAAATTACTATCATAAAAACAAAGAGGAGAGGAGGCTGCAATGCAATGAGATGTCGTTTGTATTTGTAACAGGGCAATCATTGATTTAAAATTGGCGTCGGAGCTGCTTTTCTGAAATGATTGCTAGGTTGGGAGAACAACACTTTACAGCAACCAGCGACATCTGAATTTCTGAAGAAAGGCTCAGGTTTAGCACTTGTCCTACTCTGTGTTTTGACTGTTAGACCTGCGCGTTTTTAAATGCGTGCGTGTTCTGTTACTCTGCGAGCATCCTATAGTAATGCTCGTAAGATCACAGTCTGGAAGGCTCGTATTATGTTTGTTTTACGTTTAAAGAAAACAAAGAGTCTTACAATTCCACACAAATAAAATTCCCTTTGAAATTTAAAGCCTGTTTCACCTCATACACCTGCTCGTGTGGTTACGGGTACGCAGTGAAGGATGAGCAGCGCGAAATATTTTATATTCTGCTTTTACAGTGTGTAGGCATTCAGGCTGCTCACTACAAATGACTGCACAAGGTGAGAGGCACTGGAGAATCAGGCCCCAAAGATTTTCTATACTGGATCAGATCACTGGTGCATTAAGTGTGTCACCTCACAGCTGGATGCTCCAAAATGAACCTAGCTATCTGTGCAGTACTGGGGGAACTGCTTTGGCAGTCAAGTTGCATCCAGGAGAGGAGACTGGCGTTTGTCTTTCAGTTTCTGGGTGTTTCTAATCAGAACTGTCCTCATTTGTGATCAAATTGTTCAGACTTCCTTACTGGTTAAACAAGAGTATCTGACTCTTGTTGTAAAATGGGGTATAAGACGCGGCATTAGAAATTATAAATAATAGCATGAGGAAGCATAAATAATAGCATGAGGGGGAAAAATCCCCCAACAAACCCAAACACATTACTTTCTCACTATTTTCATATGCTTCTGTGGTACAAGAAAATAGTCCACAATCTAAGAAACACATAATAATTATGCCATAATTTACATCATGGTATTTTACACTGCAGAGCTATTTTGTGGAACTTTACAGCTTTATATAATGATCCATTTAAGTCAGAAATGTAATTTAATATTACATAAACAATAATTATATACAATATGCAAATATCATCTAGCTATAGGACATGCCAGATATCAGCAACGTGAAGTAGCAAAAATATATAAACACACAAAGCTGTGTAAATCTTTCAGAAATTTCATATGCTGAACCTCAGCGAGAATCAGATCTCAGCTAATCAAGTCAAGGGCACGTATATTCCTAAAACATTTCAACATGCTGATTTCAGCATCCAAAAATTCCAAAGCCTTCTCTCTGCAGAAAAGCAAAACTTTCAGTGCACATGCTAAATACATTGATCCTAATTGTCACATAACTGATGCAACTATTCAAAAGCAATTACATACCTGCTATCTAACTGAAAGTCAATGGCACTTATACATGTCCCTAAACAGCTTCTCTGGAGCTCGGTTTCAGTCGCCAGAAAAAAAAAACAAAACAACAAAACCACAAGGAAAATGTATGTGCCTACAGTCACAAAAAACCTTCTTATGCTACTGGGTTTTATACTGTTTTTTAAAAGAGTTTAATTTCAACAATAATTTTAAACATATGCCATATGACTGGTGATCCAGCTTCCCCAGTTCACATTGCAGCACAGAAAAGCTTTCAAGGAGAACATGTGTCCCACCATCCATTCACGCTTAGTCATTCTGACACATAAGACTTAATTCCAAATCTTTTGCCCAAAAATGAAGGTAATTCAGGAAGGTTCTTTACTTCTCTTTAAATTCCCACAGAACTACTTCTCTCCAGACAAAACATAACGAAGAGATGAGTGAACAAACGATCTATTTCTGAAAATGTTTATGTGAAGAAGTGTTATAGATAAAATTGAAACTTCACTAATAAAAAACATAACCTTAGTTTTAGACTGGCTTAAATGGGCTTATTTTCTCTTCTGACCATGTATTTGAAACACCTGATGCATGTGATCATCTGCTGTAGGTGAAGAGCCCAGGGCCTGCAGTGTGGCTGAGCACGGGACTGGCACAGGACTGGGCACGGGACTGGGACTGAGCACGGGACTGGGCAGTGCTCCTGGGCAGGGAAACCCAAGGTGTAGCTACCCGCTGGCACCAGTTTCAGGTCATCGCACAGAAGAGTCAAAGCAGGAAAGAGGAACAGAAGGGGATAAGGCAGGCCATAAGGATGAGATCAGGATAGAAACAAAAAATCAAGTGGCTTTCTAGAAACTGCAGAAATGGATGTATTAGGCGTATGAAAGAAACACATACAGAACTCTTGTCAGACCGATTAGGGTGCTCTGGATTAGTTGGGTTGCTTATTATCTTTTAACTGACTTTGAAACAAACTAAAAAAGTTTGTGAAAAACAGCCACTAGTATGGACTTTTGTTCAGAAAAAAAACCCTACAATAAAACTCTATTGTATTCATCCTCCAAGCCAGAAGCAGGGCTGGTATTTGTAAACCCAGAGCAGGGATTAGAAGCCAGGCGTGCAGACAAAGAACAAATCCAAGAGTTCACAGCAAGGACTCTCCAACTGTAATATTCCTGAAGTCCTTCTCACCCAGACACCAGCTGTTTATATCTGGATTTTTCTTTTCTCTTAGATTCTCACCGATTCTTTAATAGTAAAGGCCTTCATGCAGCTGATTAATTGAATTTCCTTTTCGGGTAAGGAGGTTTTCAAAGACAAAAGTGACTGTAAGATAACTAGTAGCCATAAGGAAGCAGAGACTGAATTTTAATGGAGGGGAAAAAGGGTCAACAACAGGCCTGGGACAGGAGGAAGAGGCACCGAGGAAGGCTCGCAGGGGCCCTAAACAGTATCAGTCATGAAGTAGCGAGCTTTCATGCTGCTTATAGTAGTTACACTGCTCCCAGCCTTTTGGGGCTTTGAAAGGCTCACCAGTTTCAGGATAATTAAATAATTAGTCTTTCGTTTATAGCAGGTAACGCTGTTTTACTCAGGAAGGGTTAGTGTCCCTTGAAGCACTCAGGAGCTGGAAAAGCTATCTTTGCCCATTTCAGCTTCTTTTGTTCAGAGTTACAATCTATTTAGTTGCTGAATAGTTGGAGTGACACTGAAAACGCATCACCATCCTACTCTCCGTGTTACCTTCCTCCCAACCCATTTACCCTCCTCACCCGCTGTTTTCCTAAGAACCAGCTCACTGATAAGTGGCAGGATTACCATTTCTGTGGTGACACAGCTCATCAGAGTAGAATGCACATGGATGAACATTATTTTTGTAGGGAGAGGAAAGACATTTTTCGGACAGATTTATTCAACAGAGTTGGTAAGCATAATCCTGCTTGTTACTGTAATTCACAAGCTCACTTCTTCACTCCTCTTGGCCTGATCAATTCCTTGATGATCAATGCCCAGCTTGTGATTGTGAACGCATGTGTGTGTATCAGGTAACAAGTGTGCAAGAGAGAGCTCAAGTTCACCCTGGTCCATGAAGCATGTGAGCATCCTATGACTGAAAATATGCTCCCTTGTATAATCCTGAGATTAGCAAATTTCTAGTAAAGGATGTCAGACAGAAATGGGAGGAGAAAAAATGCTTAAGGCAATCACAGAGGAAAACCCAGCATAGGAAAGTAACAGGATTCATGCCCAGTTCCAGGTGCATCTCTGTCACTGATTCCTGTGTGACCTGGAGTGAGACATGTCAGCTCCTCTGACTGCAAAATCCCTCCTCTGAAAAATGAGAAGTAGGTGAAGCTATTTTAAAGATCCTTGGCTGGTTAGAAGACGTGTTGTACGAGTGCCAATTGATTATAACCAACTTCTGACAGATAGGGGAGGGAAGGATAGCAGATCAAAAAATATGCTCCTCTCAAACTGTAGCATTCATGGAAATTGTCACTGGCTGAAAGTGATTCTCATCTTGGCAGCTGTGTTCAATGGGATGTGCATTCACACAGGCAAAGTGGCTAAAAGGCACCAACTGGGCCTTCCTCAGGTATACCAGTAGCCACTGGTGGTTTTCATTCTGCAAGGGGAGCAGCTCTGCAGAGGCGCCACTGTGGGAAGGTGCTGTGGGCATTTTTAAGACCTTCATTTCCACAGCTACCATGGGACTACCTGGCAGGGTGACAGCTGGAGTTTCCATGCGCTTCTGCATCTAATAACTCATTCCACATGCCTTGGGCAACTGGGAGACCTCTAGACAGCTTGGACAGCATCTTCCGGTGACACAGTACATAGATAAATTGTACCCGCTATAAGGTGAACCCACAGGCCAAATCCTTGTATTGCAGACCGAGGGCCAATGTATAGCTATTTGGTTTGGGATTTCTTTTTTAATGAAAGGTTCATGAGTTTCAGGGTTACAAAGTAAGTATACGCATAAGTATGTGATATTTTGCTTTGCCATTGACATACTCTTTTTGACAAAACCAGCTGAAATATACATTGTCTATATACGAACACCTAAGGGGCTTTAATGTTCAGGTACTGGTAAAATAATTTCCCTTGAATCTATGTGTTTCTCTGTGTGAGCAGACACTGGGTATTTCAGTCTGTACAATGAAACCCATTATCAGAACCTGCCCATTGCAGCCCCTGTTAAATCCAAAAGAGAAAGAAAACTCTTACAGAATTTGAGCTGAATATTTGCATTGAATAGCCACCCTGGGTACAGCTCTATGGTTAGCAGTGTTCTTCATTTACTACCACTCATTGGTTTCAGTTCGGAAGGCAAGCCAGTTCCCTATTAGAGGTTCTTCTGCTCACGTAAAGGGAGAAAATAATTTCTACTCAGTACATCTTTCTGTCTGTCTATAATCCATACAGTTTACTAATATCTAACAGGACTAATGTTTCTCTCATTTGTGAAGAGCCATATTTTTAGTTGGGAGCAGAGGGGAGGGAGGCAGGCAGGCAACCAAGAAAAAGCCTGAGAGAAAATCTCAGCTGGCACACGCAGAAAGGTTTCCCAGCAGGGATGCCCCCTTCTTCCTCCCAAAACCTGTTGCTCTGCCCCACCCTGCTCATCCTCCCCTCACAGTTTGAGAAGCGGCAGCTGCCTGGCATCTGTGTGGGCAGCTGGGTACCTGCCCAGGGCTCGCTGCCGCCCGTGAGCTCAGCCCACCCTCCGCTGGGTACCTGGCAACAGACCAAAAAACAATACTGGTCTTTAGCAAAGATATTTCCTCCTCTCCCCGCACCACCCCCCCCCCCCCACCCAGTGATGTTTTGAATCCTTTCTTCAAGCCTTTGTTAGCTGCGCTTGGAAGAACTCCAGGCAGCCCAGAAGACAAAACAATATAATACTTCAAAAAACACAGTTCATTTGTGTGTCAATAAGGGTTCACGCACACACTCACTCTGCGAAGGTACGAGGCCGTTTCTTTCAAAGCAGTATCGCTTCCCTCCCGTCTCTGCCGTGCTGCTTTGCAACAAGGTGTAACTGAGAACATTGTCCACTGAGGTGATGTAAAACCCAGTGTCCCTGAACTCATTATTAGTTAAGCAAGGAACAGAGTCAGAAAGTCAAGGAAGGACTTTGTATGTATAGATACTGGAGGCTCCAGTCCGCCCTTTGTGTGGGGCTAAAGAACACTAGATGTTGACAGACAAAAGTAGTCAAACCTACAAGGTTGTTTAAACCTTGGTTTATAATAGGTGTAATTCTGGTTTCTTTTCAAGCTGAAGTGTTTATGACTTGAAATCCACACTGTCACAACTGTCTGGGTCCCAGTGATCCCCTTCCTGAAGCAAGTTACTTGTTGCAGAAGTAAATTACTCCATACCATTTCCTTAGAAGATTATTAAAAGATTTTCTCATAACATTCAGGGTTGCCAGTTTGAACTGGGTGGCAAATAAGACGTGGCAAAGTAATTAGCACCTCAGAAATATAACAGAATAAAAGTGAATATTTCTGTCTCATTTTGAACCCACTCAGACACAATAGATCTGTAAATTCAGCTCAGACTTGGAAGTTGTTGGGGGTGAATTCTGCTGAGAAGAAATTATGTTCAGAGATGACAGAGAAAGCATTGCAATGAAAAATAAAACACAACACGGAACAGAAATCTGTGAGAATGAAAAATCCAAAAGATTAGATGGAAACTAAACAGAGATAGAAAGCTTTTAATAAAAAAAGGTGAAATAAAACAAATGACATTACGGGAACCTAAATTGTTGGAAGTCCTGTTTCTGTACATAGCATAAGCTTTAGTTTTCCTAGAAAATGAGCTACCACAAGTTAATTATCATTGTATAAAGGAGAGGCTTTACGTTACCCAGGAAAAAGTCACAAGCCGTGTGAATTACTTTCACCCAGTAGGTAATTCACAAAGGATCCGATCCTGCAAAGTAGTTATCTGGGTAGTACTACTGCTGCGCAAAGTGCCGAAGGTACGGTGAGAGCCCGTATGTATGCTGCTCACCCCACCCAGGCACAACCACAACGTGTGGGAGGTGGAAAAAGCAAGACTGAATGCCGTCCACACCAGCAGCCTTCACATTTAGAGCCACAAGCATTGATGTACCTGCTGATGGAGGGTACGCTGTCCCTATGCTTAGAAGTCAATAAATAATAGAAATATTTAAAATATGAAGGAAAGGTAAGTTTGTATAGCAATTTTCCTCCCTCTCTGCTAGTGTCCCCATCAGCACAACTCCGCTGGCTTGAATGCTGTTATTTCTAACTTGCCGTGCACGAGGAAAGGCAACCAGGAAAGTTCATGTGCTCACATACACTTATACACATGCGTGCATCGATGTATCGTACATAATTTCTCAAAGTAAATATGTAGTGATTAATTTAATATAAGAAATAATTGCAAACAGCATACTGGGTCATGGGTGACAAATCTAATCATTTACTGAGAGTAATATATGCAGAAATAAACAAGATATAGCTTATAAGCAATGTGTGGGAATTTAGCTATGATTCAGGCAAGCGTTTGGATTTCTTGTTTGTGGGCAGAAGGTGGCAAATTTAAGCACTTAACAGACACCTCTCTAATTTCCTGGTAATTAATGATTTTTGTAATGGTTATTAAGGCCTCGAGTCCTAGTACTATCAGCTCATTACTGTATTTATGAATTAACCGTACCAGTTAAAAATACAGGTGGACAGGAGGCAGCTCCATCTTCCCCTGGGTCGCCGTAGCGCTCCGAACTAGAACGTGTAACCCCCTCTAGTGGGAAAACGGCAAGTGGAAAGGCGGCTCTAAAGACTTGCTCACGGTGAGACACGGGCACCCCGCTGCCTCTGCCACGGGTGAAGGGGACGGTCCGTGGTCGTGCAGCCCCTCAAGTGCCCCGTGCTGGAAAAGGTGCAGCGTCACCCATCTCTTACTGCAGGATGCAGGAAGGCGCTTGTGAGAGAGCGGAGTGAAATGAAGGAAATAAGGTTTGGGCCAAGCATCCTGTTTCGTTCCAAGGAGAACACAATTAAGCTCGGCCACCCCAAGAAGTTTCCTTTTAATAAACAGCTAATTCAAGTACAAAGTCCTTTAGAACGTGGATGCTGGAACAATGCAATTAACAGAGAAAAATAATAATAATAAAAAGGAGGACGACAGGTACAAACTCAGCCTACCTTTATTTCTCATGGCACGTGTTTTAATGGGATGCATTTGCATTCCAGGGAAGGGACCTATTTAGTTATTTGAATGGGCTCATTTCCCTCCACAATGGGAATGAACCGAAACACGTTGTGCTGCCCAGTGTTGTGGCTGCACGGTGTGAGCCCGGAACGATAACCCTCACAGCCCTGGGCTAGCCAGGACTTCCGCCCTTATACAAGCCATTGGCTTTCTCCCATCTCAGTTTCCCCACCTTCAAACTAGTGAAAATACTTACCCGCGGAGTTTCTCAAGGGTGAAGTGCATACTCAGCAGCAAAGGAGAGTTATTAAGTATGTATACACAGCACGAGTGCGTACGCACGCAGCGCGGGCCGCCTGGGTTCCCAGAGCCCCCACCTTTGCGTGCGGTACCAGGGCCTGGGTGCGCTAAGCAACGGCATCTCAGCTGGGTGCTCCTTGTCCTGGCCAGGAACTCTTGTATGGCAGAGACAGCCGCTCTTTCAACACTGTGTCACCTCCATAGCTAAATGAAAACGCGCAATGACTTTTTAGGCACACTACAAAAAGGTCAAATACTTCTTTTTTTTTTTTTTCATTAGGCAAAATGGTAATTGTGAAAGAAAAGCTTTAATAAACCATTCTCTGCCAAGTTAGGTTAATCGTGTTGTGCCTTACGCACAACTCTAACGAAGTTAGATTTGTACAGTAGACATAGATTTCCTGGTAGACAGGGAAAGCCGCACGCTTGTCACAGCAGGTGTCTTTCAGAGGGAGAAAAGTGAAGACCCCTCACAACTGAGCTCAAGGCTCCAGAAAATTCCTGAACCCCTTCCTGTTCCCTCTGCACCACAGTGTGGATTTACTGAATTTTAGGGTGGGGTGACGGATCCATAGGGTAAATGAAAATGACAGTACGCCATGGGGGCCTGGAGCTGGACTGCAGGTGGCCTGGGTTAGGTGGGAAGAGCAGAAAGCCCTATCCTTCTCCATTTTTTGAAAGCTGAGTAGAAACAGAAAATCATTCTCTTTTCCGTGAATCTCTCCTGCACTTTATTTATTCTCATGGAAACTGAAGGAAGCATTTTCTTTTACATTTTTTTTTAAATTCTTTTCTCATCTTAGAAGATTTATGGCAGCCATCAAAATGGTAGTTGTGTATATATAATTCTATATTCTTCACTCCGTGTATAGCCTCAAAACTCTTTATTGGTTTACAGACTTTTCAAGTGCTGTCTGCACCATCCTGTGATACATGCGTATGTACTACATGCGTTTTTTTCATTTAAATGTTCATGTTTACAGGTAATTTTCCAGTACTCAGAAAACACGGTAAAAGTAGAAGTGTGAAACAGTCGTAAGATGCTAGAAAGTGTCGTGCCAGATTCTAGAAAAGCTTCTCGGAATCAACACAGCTGGCCAGGAAATACCCCTGCCTGCAACCCACGTTTGGTTAGTTTTCAAAAAGGGGGTTTTAAGAGGTTTCATTTTAATGTTTTAATGTTACAGCAGATTGCCGTGCCTTACAGTAATCAATCCTTAAAACTGATTAATTCTGAGGATGCGCTAAAGGGTGTGCTGGTTATATAAAAAGAAGAGAAAAGGGGATTTTACCCATTTATTATTTGCATAATGATTGAGGGCTCCCCTCGGTTGAGCCCTTGATAATTTGCAAGACAAAAAGTGAACGCTCACTTTCGACATGCACCTAGTTAAGTGCTAGTGGAAACCCGAGGCTGAGACTCCACTTTGCATGTTTGCATACAGCTGAACCTGTACCTTCAGAGCATTACAGTGCCACTACTGAGATTTTCAGAGCAGCCTGTGAAATTTAGTGGGATTTTCACATGTGAGTCTCCACTCTATTTTGAGAAACTGAGAGTAGGTGCAGGTGCAAACAAAGACACTAATATAAATTCTAACTTGAAGTTAAAGAACCGATATGAAATAATTAATTAGAAGTCATAAATCAAATGGTGGTTATCTAGTGTTTATGTGTTGGCAAAAAGGAGAACTGCATGACTTCCTAAATAACTTAAACAGCACAGCACACACAAGAACGCGCGCTATGCTAGCGTCATTCGTTGCCTGCATTAAAAGAAAACTAATCATGTAGGAAATGACCACTTGATCCTAACAGCAGATCGCTGCTCAGTACTCTGTCAAAGATCAAAACAGCAGGGCAGTGCTTACTCCCCTCTCAAGGAATTCCCTCTGGGACTTGAAGCTGGCACCTGACTGCAGAAAATCACCGAGGTTAAACACCCAGCCCCACTTACACATCAGGCACTATCCTGCTTATTCACAGGACAAGCCGGTTTTGCATCCAGATGCAGTTTTATCATGATCAGACTTCCTACACTTCCCACCGCTGTTACTTTAACTAGATTTTCCTGTGCTTGGAAGCTTGAATGTTTTGGCAGGCTTTACAAATAGAAGTGCAACTTTTGACCTCCGGGCATTATCCAAGTCCGCACCGCACATTTATCAGCCTAAACGTAGTGTTAGTTTTATGGACATTTCCGCTATCGATTCATGAAAGTTTCTAGTCTGCCCGGTTCTCCTTTCTGATCACACGAGCTCCTGCTAGTCTCAGGCTGGGCAGCCCACATTAACCATTCGCACACCAGCACAGCCTCCGAGATCGCCACCGACGGCACAGTGCACAAATACGCTGTCGTGTTCCCGTCACAGATCCGGTAGCCACGCAAGGCTTGTATCAGCACTAAAAGCCTGAGGAAAAACAGGTCTGCAAATGCAAAAGGCGCAGCCTTTGCACAAAAGTGGTCAGCCAGCCACCGACCGCCCCGCTTGCATCTGAAAGGGGGCAGGTAACACCTGCGAGGAGCATCTCAGAGCAAGAAGGGATGGTAACATACCTGGACAAAACGAGGCCAGCATCACCTATTTTCAGCAAACACCATAGAGGACCTCTGGTGCTGAAGGCTCTGCGACAGTGTGTACAAAAATATATAGGTTTGTGCTGCTCAGCACATGTTGTATAAGATCTGGCTCTTGGTCTGTTTGTAGAACCTGAAAAGTCTGAGTATGCCTGAGTGTCACGCTGTAAGAAACTCACTGCACGGGCTTGATTAGCATCAGCCCTGCTCTGTCGAAGGGCAAGAGGTAACTTGCTGCTTCCCTCGTCTAACCACAGATGCGCTGATTTGATTGAAAATATATAAAGGTAAATTTAACACCTTGCCCATGTCATTGTTGCAGTGTTTTGGAACGGCATCCTTCTACACGCAGCACGTGATGTGCTCACGGCCACAGCTCCCCAAGGCTTAGTCAGCGAGTCGACTGTATCGTCTGCTCCAGATGAGCAGGATACTTCGCTCTGAGGAGAGGTCCCTGGACATTCACGAGTGAAACATTTCAGTTTACTACATGGGATAATGTCTCTCTCTAGTGGCTAGGTACAGTCAGTATAGCAGCCTGCTTTGCTTGCAGTTTTGGTGGCATTTTCTAGTTAAACAATCACTGTTGTAGTCAAATTCTGTGCTAAAGGTCCCAGGTTTAAGCACTTTATCGAGCACATCATTCACATGCACTCCTGACTTCACTAAATCCAATTAACAAATTTTGCAGGGATTGTTAGCTGTTTAATTTTATGGAAAGAAAATTGCTTAGAAAGAGGTGAAAGTTGGTGAAAATACCCAAGGTTTGGGAATTTGTGTCTGGGTAAGTATATCTCAACCAAAGTCAAGGTTTTGGCACTGGAAGTCTCAGGACAATTCTGAAATCCCAAGGATATGTAATGTTTAGACAGAGCATGAGAATAAGCTTTTCTCAGCTCCTGACCTGTTTCAACTTCTCGCTCTCCTACAAGCCAACAGAATGTTGAAATGGGGGAAATCATAATAAAAAAAGAGTGATATTCAAGTATTAAGAGGCTTCTAACTTGGTATAGATTCTCTCTTCCTCTCCAGTTGCTCACAACAGTTCAGTTCAAGTGATTGGTGACCAAAGGTCAGATTTTTAGAGGTAACTGGATGCAAAAAAGGTAACAGCTACACACCTAGAAGGGACTGCTGAAGTTCGCCATTGCACATACAGAAAAGACCGCACTGAATGCCTGCCCTTTTGAAAACCCTGTTATACATCAAAACAATAACTGACCTTCACCATTACTGATATGTAATGGTTGTTTGGTAAAATTAAAGTAGGGATTTCAATCCAGCCTTTAGTGTCCAGCCACCACCAGAGGCATTGATGTTGACTTGGGTGGGAACTTGTTACAGTAAGACACTAAGGGGAGGTCCGTACTGTCAGGGTTACATGCATAGTCAGGAGATTTCTGTCTCTAAGGCTGCTTGTCTTGCAATGAGAATCAGTAAAACCTCAAGGCTGAAAACCTCATGATGGTGTTTTTAAGCAGGCCTGTCCAGTTATACCAGCACGGAGCGTAAGCGACATGTAATCCCTTTGCAGTCATTTTGCCAGAGCATCATTCCCTAAACCAGCAGGGCAGCTATGTTGGGTGGTGGAGCACCCAGACTTTGGACACGCTGAGCACTGTCAGGACAGTTGCCCTCCACAGCACTCAGGTGGGAGGGCAGTGAGGTAGCATCTGGGAACAAGCCCGTATTCCACCTTTGCTCTTCCCAATGCAGTGCAACTTTACTGCAGTGAATGAGAGAGACAGGAACTGCAGGAGAGAAAGAAATGCTGGCTGAGAGGGAGGAAAAGTTTTAGTGCTAGCAAGAAAACACTGCTCTTGCATATGGCTAAGCCAGGAAGGGAAACCTGGGGATGGGAAACAGCGGGTAAAGCTCTTCCACCAAATTATAAAGATGACGGTAATTGGGACTGGAGAAATAATATCCTCATGTTGTCCCAAGCCTGCAAACAAATCAGCGGCAGAAAACCAAGATCTCTTTCTAGTTTTCCAGTCACATTCTGCATTTCCTAGCCCATGCTATTTTTTATTTAAGGGAAAACAGAGAGATATCCTACTCTGAGATGAACTGCAGGCTTGATTAACACATAGCTTACTGTATCTTGGAGGCTGTGGCACTGCATTTATCTGGGCCAAACAAAGGTTTTGCCCAGTTCTAAGCCCAGTGAAATGGCAGAATTTGAACTTCTGCAACTCTCTGAAGCCTCCAGTCTGTGCTGAAGCATTATCACCTGCAGGGCAGTTTGCTGCCCCATCGCACAAGCCTGAGGATCAGGTTGTCATCTCCAGGGTGGGACAGTAGATGCACCTAGAGCATGACTGGCTGCGGTCTGGCTGGGCATGCCTGGTGGCTGCTAAGAGGGGTCCCACTCTTTGCGGGTGGAGCCTTGCTGAAGCTAATGGCACATTTCAGCAGGGAATAAGGCCTGTGAATTGCAGCTGTACATGAATATTGATAATAGCTGCCAAACGCTCTTCTTTCTATCTCCCCTCCCAGGAGAGGTGAAGTGCTTTCTCAGCAAGGGTGGGACAGTGCTTCCAGTGAGGCAGGAAGGGGAAAATTGTCTCCTGTTTCTGCTGCCTTAGGGCTCACTATTGCTTATACAAAAATTAGCAGTGAAGCTGCCATTTACTTTGGAGGAGGCAGGATCAGACCCTCATTTTCCTGCCAGACAACACACCCTCATAATTATGTATTCACACCATATTTTGATAATGGCTCCTTACAGACTAATTAATATGAATGTTTAAGAAGTCTAGTTTTAATATGTTAGTAGTGAAGGAGAGAATGCAATCCTGTGGGAGGTTACACATATTTCCCACTGATGAGTACCTTAAATGTTAATGCGTGTGGAGAGAGGTAAGCATATGAATCTACAGAGCAAGATACAGACGCTTCTTTTACAGGATGGATTTTATACAATTAAAAATAGTTTTTCTGGGAGGAGCAGCAAAGGTTATTTTTAGTTTCTAAAAGATGTGTCTCTGTTTGAGGTCTAATAACATGCAAACGCTGAAGCTTTTCCTGCCACCTAGAGGTGTGGATTCTCTAGTGGCTAATAGAGTGAGTTGCCGTTGTGGCATCTCTCTCACCACAGCACTAACAGGGTCGTTTTCTTCTATCCAGCCAGCTATTCTCATAAAGATTGCAGGGACTCAGCAACTTTGAAATTGCTATCTTTCTACTGATTCTTGTTGATGGGCGCAAAAGTCCCAGAGAGGGGAAAGGATGGGCAAACAGGGGTCATCACCACGTAAGACCTATTTCCTTAGGAAAGCAGCTTAAAAACAGTTGTAAAGTGAAAATATCCCCATTTATTAAATAAACCAAACCAACAAGAGCAACGGAAATTGAAATCGGTGCTAATGATCTGACTCACAGGGGTCTCATCATTAGCAGGAACTGACTCATTGCATTTGTTAGAAATTGCCATGATGCTATTTTATCTGCCTTCTGTCTCTTGGGAGCAGAGCTGACAAGGCCAGAAGAGGCTGACCCCAAGCATAGACCATGGTGGCAGGCCTGGCTGGTCCCTTATAACACGATGAAGTTCCAGTGAAGAAGCTATATTTGGCTCTTTGCGTACCTGATTTAAACTTGTCCCTGATCTGAACACATATTACCATGCCAGCTAAGTCCTGGAAGTTACCGCTAATACCTATATCAGTTCAAGGATAGTCGTGATCATCCAAGCGGCTTGGCTCAGAGCGTTTACACGACAGAGGTCTCCTGTGCCACAGACGAAACAAAAAGTACATCTCAGGTTTTATTGATTTCCACTCTGTGGGGCAGAGTCTGCAATATACATCTGAGCTGTATGATGGGCTATAGATACATGGTACATGGTACTAGCACGTGGTACCTGAAAGGCTGTCACAGTATACGGCAGTTAAGGAGTATATCTTAGAGCAAGGCACTTCTGAGAGTCAGGTGCCACCAGGTGACATGCACCTTGGCCACCACACTCCCCCACCACCTCTCTCCTTCCAGGACAGCCTCTGCCAGGCAGGCTGACTAGCCAGCCACAGCACAAGGACCAGCCTCATTCGGTGGCGAGTATGCACACAGTCTGGATACCAGTGCAAACAGTTTGCAAAAAGATGGAGCCTGGAGGCAAGGACAGCATTATTTCTGGTCCCCCTTACTCCTAGTGCAGAAGTAGAGCTCAAGTCATGGTTAGTCATTGTTTCTAGTCCATTTTACCATCTGCTATTCTGTCCTTTGCAACAGCTGACAAAAGTGCAAGGACATGAGAGCTTCCATGTGATGGTTGTTTAAAAACAAACACACACTGTACTCTGTTGCCAAATATTTGTATTACTGAAGAAGTCAGCAACCTTGGCCACAGCTGAGAATCCATTGTTTGAGATGCTACAAGAGCAGAAGGATGGTGTCTGATTAATAATAAAACAAAAAATCTAAATATAACTCCTAATACAAAAGATGAGGGAGTAAACTAAGACAATAAGACAACATATTTAATAAGTGTAGCAGAAGTCACCTAAGCACAGTCAAGTCTTTTTGTAGGCATCACCACAAAGAATGGTTTTAATCTGGAGATGGAGAAAAATAAAGAAATAACTACAAGAATATTTAATGCATGTTCCCTGGGGACTAAGGCTCTGTGGTACCATGGGAAAAGACAAGGTAAAGACAGTGGCATCATGGGCTGACCAGAGTAGAAAGTCCACCTTGCTGGTTGTAGTTGGCTGGCAGTTACACTGAAATGAATGAAATCATCAAATGCCTCCCTGATCTGACAGCCTGCGAAGTCAGTCAGTGCCAAGAAAGTGCAAGATCTGGTGCTGCATTCAGCACGCCTCGTAGTGGACACTAACTCAGCAGCCCCTAGAGAAAGGGGAAGTGTCAAGTAGAAGAGGAAAATTAACTGCTTTTCCCACCTCTCGAGGTAATCCTGGCAGATCAAAGCTGAAGCACAACAGAAGGCAGCTTGAGGAAATTTAAACTCCTTTACTACTTATCCTTTACTTCTGTGGCTGAGATCTGGGCGACTGGCAGAGAATTCCCCATGAACACCACTTCCCTTTGAAATGTGTGCCCCCAGTTAATCTGGGGGAGTCCAGATCTGCAGACATTCTTAAAAGGTCCATCTTTTGAACGGATATCTTTAGAAGGGCAATGCTGCCTGAAAAATGAAAGTTAATGTAGGAATAAACCTTCCTTCAGCTTTTTGCAGCAGTTACAGGAGAATGATCTTCCGCCTAACACATGAGGTGGTATACAATTTCTCGCTCTACCACCAATTTCCCACATGCTTTAGGCAAAGCACAATTTTTGTTCATACGTTTCATTGTATTTATATAATTATATCACCTATGTGATTTATATTTATTACATTTATGGGATACGTGTTTTATTCAGTTCATGCATTTCATATACGTTTCTCTCACCCATTGTCTTATCTATGTAGCCCGTAATTTCATAAGGATGAAATTCATAAAAATGCTCTTACCATAAGGGCTTTCGAATTTAGTTTGCTCTGGAATTGCCACTAAAAATGACAGCAGCTGCTTCTGGCTCTATGCTGTGACATGTCTCAAATCCCACCCTATCTATAGCTATAACACAGAGCATTTAATCTCTATGAACTGTATGCTGAAGAAGAGGTATCCATGACTAATTCTAGTTCTTTTCACCAAAACAGAGTCCACCTTCACAGAACTGACCTACTTACCCCTTAACCCGTAGCTCTGCAGTCAGGACTGATTAGCCTATCTAGAAGGAGGTCCTAGCCAACAAATAGCAGAATTTGGAACTGCTTCGCCTGCTGTGTGACACAGTGGTACAAGTGCCAGGTTATTCATTTTATCCTGTCCAAAAACCTGCCTGCCTTCAGACAGGTAACTGTGCAAATGAACAAGTGCCAGACTCCAAGTCTGTGTACATAAAAATGGTAGGGATTCTGCCTTTTCCCATTTATTCTTGTTGATTTTATGCACGGCCAGGAGCAATAAACATGTACGAGGCACCCATTTGGGGTTGATAAGTTAAAGAAAATGAATTCTGTAAATAAAGCCAAAATTTTCAAAAGGCCTGGGATTTTCAGGTGCATTTTAACAGTATAGCTAAAGGTTACATAAACAATATTATTTTGAAAACTGTCATGGGGGACCAAGAAGGAAGAAACTTCCCAAAGCCTTCAGGTGGAGGACAGAGTTCACCCTAATGCAGCACTCATTTCAGAGACCTTCAAAGGGTCTATTCACAGGGAATGATTTTGACACAGTATGGTAAGTAGTATGTAAATTGAGAAGGTTTTTACTCTTCTCATTCTTCTTGATCATAAAATAAAAGGGACCAAGTGGAAGAAAATCACAGCTTCAGGGAGTTTCAGTGCCCCAGGAAAGACAGAATCACAGAATCATAGAGTATCCCGAGTTGGAAGGGACCCATAAGGACTGTCGAGTCCAACTCCTGGCTCCACACAGGAGCAGCCCAATCAGGGCATATGACTGAGAGCATTGTCCTGATGCTTCTTGAACTCTGTCAAGCTCAGAGAAGGTGGCAGCTTAAGCCTTTGTTTTGCTTCCATGCACTGGCAACTCTTCTTTATGAAGGGTGTGGGGTGCTCATGCAACAGGGCTCTGACCTATTAACCAATGCTGGTAAACCTCTCACCTCCTGCCTGCTTCTGTTTGGTGAAATCGGATCTAAAATGAATAAAACCTGACAGCCAGAAAAGGGGATGTTTCTAGTAGAGGACTCCTAGCAATGAATAAAATGCCCTCCCATATTTTCTTGGAATTAAGGCCCAGATGGGTAATAATATCATAATATCTCAGAGGCAAAATTATTTTGAAACTGTTTGGAATCCCCAAATACTGATGGCACTGCATATTTCAGCAGTTTAATAACTGAGAGGGACATCAAGACATTCCTACTGTGTGCCACTATGTGCCTGACTACAAGGTGATTGGTGAACATTGCTTTTCACAGTAAAATAGATCTATCTAGAGCATTTTTGGAGATCAATACAGTTAAAGCAGCAGCAAGAGACAGAGTTTCTTGTGTTGGTGTTAGTCATCTGGACTAGAAAGAATGGCCCATATCCTTAAAAGCATTTAGGCATTAACTTACACCAATTTCAATGAAAAGTTAGCGGTGGGCCCAAGTGACCAAATTGTACCTGCCCAACAGTTCTATTCTGGGCAACATGAAGTAAATTTAAGGATGTCATTCTGGGTCTAAAGACATATCACAAATCTTGCCACAAGGAAAAAAAATCCTACAGATAGAAGGAAAATTCTTTTTCACATTTACCGACAAACAGATATTTTACTTTTCAGTATATGTGTAAACTTTATCTCCATTGCTTACAAATTTTATTTTCCTTTTTGCAGTAAAACAACAAATATAGTGTCATAGGTTGTTGCATCTAAAAATGTCTTGAGGGATTTGGGAGTTGGTTTTCTTGTTTGTTTATTGTGGAAACATTAATGTACAGAACTACGAAGTGAGATAAGCAAAGTAACAAGCAAAATCCCAGTCATTTAAACTAACAAAACACAGTTTTCAGTAACGTCCACCTCCAAGTAAAACTTCTACTCTCTTTGCTCCCATCGTACTGTGTTGTTACCCATACCATGATCACTATCTGGGGGATTGTTAGGCTGACACGTCACAGAAATGATAAACTGCTAAAATAGAAGAAAAACCCAAACACCATACCATTCAAAAGACTGAATTTTCTTTAAAGGAACAAGGCGGAGTGAACTTGCTATTTTCTTTACATTCAACTTGTACCTATTTCATGTGACCAAGGATGTCTCTGTAAGAGTCAGCTGTAATCATCACAGTTGTGTATCCATCTAACAAACACTAAGAATCAAATCAGGTAAGAATTCTGAATGATACCCAAGTATCACACTAAATAATTGATTTTTATCTACAGATACACTTAAGGATGGGCTACATTTTATGTCAATGCCGAACTAAATACCTTAAAATGTGGTAATCCCAAGTTGTATAACAATTTCTCCTCTGATATCCTTTTCCTTCTAGCAGGCAGACTTATTTAAAGCACTCTCTTGTTTCAGAGCTTAAAATAATTTGATGGTGAAACATTTAGATAATATTCTAGAATAGTGGATATATTACATCCTTGAAAAGGGTACACTTTGATTTCTGCTGCACTTGTACCACGTATACTGGCATTTTTTACTATCTCTTCATCTTATTTGCTAAAAATGTTCCCTGTGACATCTCAAACAATAATATGTCCTCACAGTCCCACAAAATTAATAAATATATCGTCCTGATGTTAAGGATACAGGAAATGAGGCATGCAAAATTGAAGGCTGCCTTTCTTTCTGAAAATGTTTGCATGTATTGAATATATAATACTTACATGTATTAGACTACTCTTGTTGAAGTGGGTTGGGTCATCCAGAAAGCATGTGCGTAACAGCTTGCAAGACAAAACTTGTATGAGGACACAGAGGAAATTAGTTGCAGTATGGGGAATGGAATACATTTTTTTCTGATTTAATATTCTGGGACATTTTCTGAAACACTTCTTTGTTCTGTATAATGCAAATAATGACACAGCCATTTTTCAGATATGCTGTATAATGTGCCCAAGTCCTTGAAATACTGGATATGGTGCCTTAGAATCTATCACCTCTCCTAGGACAGGGATTGCTGATGAGTAGGTTCAAGAACCAATGCACTACTCTTGATGTTTTCAGAATCTCTGTCCTTGCATCCTTTTCTCCCAAATGACTTAAGTAAAATTAAATTGAAAAAAAATATTAAAAGTCTTATGGTTAATAGGCAGTAAAATTTTACAGTACAAGTCTGAATTTGGAGAAAAATATATTCATAGACAAGCAGATTTCAGATCTAAATGTCCAAAATAATGCATTACAGAAGACAAATACAACTCTCTCTCTTTTTTTTTTCATTTGTGGTCTCAATTACCATTCTGTTCTTGGCTGCAAAGACACCATACTGTCACGAATACGTTCCTCGTGAGAGATAT
Source organism: Psophia crepitans (assembly GCA_013399095.1). Classification (NCBI taxonomy): domain Eukaryota; kingdom Metazoa; phylum Chordata; class Aves; order Gruiformes; family Psophiidae; genus Psophia; species Psophia crepitans. The sequence continues at coordinate 159,202 of VWZZ01000759.1, read as the reverse complement.
ATGGTCAAATCTCTGGATACATGAATCACTTTTTTCTTTTTAACGCCTCTAAAAGTGCTAATTCTTCAGGTTCATTGTAATCGTTAGCCTTCAGAAGGTTCTTTTAAGCTCTTGTCATGGGCTGAATTGCTTGGGAAAAGTGTGAACTGGTTCACTGGTTCAGGCTGAAATAGACTCCTGTGAGTACTCTGCCAGCTCTTTTTGCACGCTCCGGTTGTACGAGCTGTTGACAAACACTTTGGACAATATTCTGTCCTGCAATAGTCCCATGAATTCCTGTTCTTCTGCTGAATGTGCAACACTGAATAAAAGCAATTGCATCCTGGAGGACAGAACCACAATTCTAGCATGCAACACTAACCTTCACATCATCTAGTACTTACTGTGGCATTGGTGTGTAATTCTTTTACAGGTAGTCATGGAAAATTGTTGCTGATAGTGCATTTCATGGTGTTTTTCCACTGACTGTGCCGATGGAGACAAAATGTCATGCAATCTTTGTACCAAGTCTTATGTATTTTAAAATAAGCATACTGTTAGTCCACAGACATGTAAGTGGAATTTCTTCATTCATTGCGTCTAAGCACCAGCCCCAGCAAACTCTGACAACGGGATAAAATTTAGCTGGCCATTGTGCACCCTTTAAATCTTTGTCACTTGAGACTAACACATCCCTTGCAAACACACTGGGGATGCCTACCTGGTGAAAGCACTTTACATGGTGTTTTCGTACACCATAGTGTCTCACAGGTCAGTCTCACCTCTGTGTTTGACAAGATCATGGAGCAGATCCTCCTGGCAACTATGCTCAGGCACATGGAAAATAAGGAGGTGACTGATGACAGCCAACATGGCTTCACTAAGGGCAACTCGTGCCTGACAAGATGGTGGCCTTCTATGGTGGGGTCACAGTGCTGGTGGACAAGGGAAGAGCAAATTATGTCGTTTACCTGGACTTATGCAAGGCATTTGACACTGTCCTGCACAACATCCTTGTCTCTAAGTTGGGGAGACATGGATTTGACTGATGAACCACTTAGTGGATAAGGAACTGGCTAGATGAGCACACTCAAAGGGTTGTGGTCAACAGCTTGATGTCCAAGTGGACATTGGTGACGAGTGGTGTTCCTCAGGGGTTGGTACTGGGACTAGCACTATTTAACATCTTTGTCGGTGACATGGACCGTGGGATTGAGTACACTCTCAGGAATTTTGCCAGCAATACCAAGCTGTGTGGTGCGATCAACATGCTGGAGGGAAGGGATGCCATCCAGAGGGACCTTGACAGGCTAGAGGGGTGGGCCAGTGCAAACTGTATGAAGTTCAACAAGGCCACGTGCAAGGTCCTGCACGTGAGTTGGTGCAATCCCAAGCACAGCTCAGGCTGGGTGGAGAATGGATCAAAAGAAGCCCTGAGGAGAAGGACTTGGGGGTGCTGGTTGATGAAAAGCTTGACATGAGCTGGCAGTGTGTGCTGGCAGCCAGAAAGCCAACTGTGTCCTGGGCTACATAAAAAATAGCATAGCCAGCAGGTCCAGGGAGGTGATTCTGCCCTTCCACTTTGCTCTTGTGAAAGCCCACCTGGAGTCCAGCTCTGAGGTCCCCAGTACAGGAAAGACATGGAGCTGTTGGAGCAAGTCCAGAGGAGGGCCATTAAGATGATCAGAGGGCTGGAGCACCTCTCCTATGAGGACAGGCTGAGGGAGTTGGGGTTCTTCAGCCTACAGAAGAGAAGAGAAGGCTCTGGGGAGACCTAACTGAGGCCTACCAGTACCTAAAGGGGCCTACAGGAAAGCTGACGAGGGGCTGTTTATCAGGAAGTGTAGTGACAGGACAAGGGTAATAGGTTTAAACTAAAAGAGGGGAGATTTAGATTAGATGTTAGGAAGAAACTCTTTACTGTAAGGGTGGTGAGACGCTGGAACAGGTTGTGGAGGCCCCCTCCCTGGCAGTGTTCAAGGCCAGGTTGGATGGGGCTTTGGGCAACCTGGTCTAGTGGAGGGTGTCCCTGTCCATGGCAGGGAGGTTGGAACTAGATGATCTTTGAGGTCCCTTCCAACCCAAACCATTCTGTGATTCTATGATATACTCTTTCACTGTACACACCATCAGAGGGCCTTTCCTGTAACAGTCTCTTCAGAAATTGTTTGCCAGCTATGTCATGCTGCACACATGCATGCACACACCCTCTTAAAGAAAACTCCTTGGTTTTTGCCTTTGTAAAACACAACAACAGATTTCTCTCCCCTTGGGGGTAGAGTCCCAGAGAAAAAGGCCTGGAGAGATATATATGACTATACTGGAAGCAAAATCTAGTCCAACTTACCTAAGTGAGGATCAACTATACCTAAAAGATGAATAAGCTGGATTTTTCTAATACCTTCACTAAACAGAAAAGTTGTACGTCTATGACTGCTCTAATATCAGAGAAGGAACACGTGTGCTGGCAGGAACATATTTGTATGCTGCAAATGTTGAACTAGAGGAAAGCTAGAGAATGCAACAGCCACTTTTTCATTCAGAAAAAGTACAAAAAGCAAATGACGCATGGAGCAAAGTAGCAGAAAGAATAGGGACCACGACCACCACCAACTCCTTAGGCACACAGACATGCAGGAACAGCAAGTGAACCACGTGGTTTCAAGGGTTTCCCCAGAGGACCAATATAGCAAATGCTGGAACTGGGGCACTGATGGGTACCCTAAGGACATAAAGAAAGCTAACATTTTCCTCGTGTAAATAGAAGTTGTGACAAAACAGAGAGAACTATCCTTCTGTCTTTTCCTGCTAATTCAGTCTGTTATTCTTAGACACAAACAGTGCATTTCACATGCAATGATATTCCTGTTCTAAAAAGTTGCAAAATGGATGCAGTCATCATACAAAACATGCCGGCCACATACACACATGAGACCAGCAACTGTGGTACACAGATTCCCAAGCGAGCCATGCAGAGCTGGGGGAGAGGCTGGTGTAACACCATGCCAATGCTGCACCAGCCTCCCCTCCTGTGTGTCCCGGTGGTCAAGCTCTCACTCTCCTTGCACACCAGCAGTATTTCATAGAATCACAGAGTCATAGAATCATTAAGGTTGGAAAAGACCTTTGAGATCATCAAGTCCAACTGTCAACGCAACACCACCATGTCTATTAAACTATGTCCTGAAGTGCCACGACTACACATTTTTTGAACACCTCCAGGGATGGTGACTCCACCATCTCTCTGGGGAGCCTGTTCCAATGTTTGACAACCCTTTAGGTGAAGAAATTTTTCCTAATACCCAACCTAAACCTCTCCTGATGCAACTCGAGGACATTTCCTCTCATCCTATTGCTAGTTACTTGGGAGAAGAGACCAACCTCCTTTCAGGCAGTTGTAGAGAGCACTAAGATCTCCCCTCAGCTTCCTCTTCTCCAGAATAAACAACCCTAGTTCCCTCAGCTGCTCCTCATAAGACTTGTGCTCCAGACCTTACCTCAGCCCATACCGTTCTTTCAGTGGACAAGCTTTCTTGTTTCATTCACCCAATCTCAAAGGCAGAGCTAGGACCACTCGCTTTTTATTTGCTGTCATCAGATCTTGCAGGTGTATCCAGGCACAACTGCTAATAAATTCAGATGTGGTGTGCTGGGAAAAGTGCTGTCGTTTGATTGCATTTGCACAGCATCTAGAGAAGTAAGTCTATCCCTGGCAAAGTCTCTGAGCAGCATGACCATGCAAAGTAAGGTACTCCAGAAAGACTGTCTTATAAAATAACTACATTGTGACTGTGATGCACTTGCATTTTCAATTTTTAAAGATTAACTGGTGTGACTAAAGATTGCAAAATTTTCCCTACTTCATTTCATTGAGAAGTCCTCACATTTGACTCAATGCTGCTATATATTCTCAACATGTTTATTCTCCATGCCAGCACTTTCTTCCAAGGGACACAAACCTAAAAATAAGAATATTTTCCTAACAAGCACTACTGTTTTTTATACTCATAAACTGAAGCATGAAGTATGTCTACTAATACCTTACCTAATTATTTTATTTATGACATTAATTCCATGACATAAATACTGCAAAATAGACAGACATTGCTAAAGAGGAAAAAATAAAAATGATACAGTGATATTCATATTTTATAGTATGATGTCACTGTGAATAAGCTTGCCTTTCCTCTATAACCTTTTCGTATAACTCTACTTATGGCATCTTCTTGGAAAAACGAAAACTTTTTAAAGGAGGTAAATACCAGCATCTAAAACCACATTTTTGCATATTTTGAAGTGTTCTCTTAGCTGGAGGACTGGTTTTAATCTATCTTGCTAATATAAGCAGCAATCCTCGTTCTCCTGATTTGAGGAAGAGACTACAGTTTTGAGCAATGATCCAATGGTTTCCTATACACTAAGCTAGGACTGCTGGGGAATTAGTTATCCTAGAAAATTAATGTGCATGGCCAGTGGCCAAAGCACGACTGACCTACTGTACACTTGATACATAGTTTGTGAAAGTGAATTGTACTCATGGATTAGGAATATAAACCCATCATTATGGATAAGTCTCAGGTGGGTTTGAAGCGGGAAGTTAAAAAAAAAATAAAAATAAATCAAACTTAACCAGAATCCACAGGTATTTTTTGCACATTCACAATACGCAGCTCTTAAACATCTCTAGAAACATTCAGATCCCTGTCTGGATATATTTGGGAACAAGAGGCTGTTGTTTGTAAGCCTTTTTGTGCGTTTTCCCCAAGAGCTCTCTTTTGTCCTCACTCATTTTTTCCATTTCTATTACTTCCTCTTTCTTCCCTTTTTATCCTCAAAGTCCTGTATACTGATCAACTTTCTGGAACAGATATGCTACTTATAGTTTGCCACAATTTTTTTCACCTCCTTGCCTCCATAAAGTGGTATCTATCCATATTGCCCTCACATGCTTCAAAGCCCAGTAGGAGGGCAAAATGAATCAACTGACAACACAGGGTAACTGCATCGTGAGCTGCATTAAGGAGACTGTGGCCAACAGGTCAAAGGAAGTGGTTGTTCCCTTCTGCTTAGTATTTGTGAGACTGCTGGAGTGTGGTTTATCTAGTTTTGGATACCATCAAACTGGAGAGAATCACAACAGAGGCCACCATGACAGTCAGGGGCTGGAGCACCTGCCCTGTGAGGAGAGGCTGAGGGAGCTGGGCTAGTTCAGCCTGGGAAAGAGAAGGCTCTGGGGGTCCTAATAGCAGCCTACTCAGTCCTACAGGAAGGTTATAAAGATGATTGAGCCAGACTTGTCCCAGGGATGCACAGAAAAATAACTAGAGGCAATGGATAAGAAGTTGCAGCAAAGGAAACTGACTGGACTAAATGAGGAAAAAATAAAAGAAAAAGAAAAAAGAAACAAAAAGAAAAAAGAAAAAGAAGAAAAAAAGAAAAAGAAGAAAAAAGAAAAATCTCCCTTCTGAGGGTGGTACAGAACTGGAAAAAAGTGCAGAGGGGCTGAAGAAGCTCCATCCTTGGAGATTTTCAAAACTTAAAGACAGCCCTGAAATCCTGACCAAGCTGGCCTTGCGTTGTGCAGGAGGTTAAGCTAAATGACCTCCAGAGGTCCTTATGACCTGCATTTCCACCCCACCAATATGCAACAGTTTCTATATCCTAAGCGCTATTTCTTTCTGTCTTACCAGAATGACATCTCTAGAAATTACAAGATACTTGTCACAGCATTATTAGTGCTATTTCAGAGCCACTGCATCTGCGTGCATTGAAACATAACTCCCATGTTCCTCTAAGCTGATTTTAATCTTCATTCAGAATAAAATTACTGGATAAAATGGAAGACAGGAATAGGAGAATGGAGATTCTCTTTCCAGGTGACTGCGGGTGAAGATGTCTCTGCTTCAAATAACTGTAGGAAGGATAGTCAAAGTGTATAAGCACAAGGTGTAGATTCAGTGACTAGTTATTATAACCTGAATCAAACTTAAAAAAAGAGTCACAAATAACCATTGGATTTCTGGAACTTGAGGATATGTTCCTCATTTTCTCATGTAAGTTAAATTCCTTTATGCATAGAGGAGGGGAAAAGCCACTCTTGATTGAGTCAAGTCGATTTTACTTTTACAGATACAAAGAGTTAGCTGAAGAGAAAGGATGACCTTTGTTTGGTGAAAAAAATCTTCAATACCTGTTATTCATTAACAGCAGGTGTCTTGATGCTGGCTTTTAAAACAGAAATCCTATTGTCATTTCCACTTGGTTTAATGACGACATTTTACTTCTAAGCTTCAGTGTTTAGTCCCAGGCAATGAAAGTTCAGTACCTCTCCAGAATTTCATACTGTGTCTCTTGTGGGCCCTAATGGTAAGAAGGCAATATTTTACTGCAAACAGAGGAAAGAACCGGAGGCCTATTTTGCTAAATGTACGAATTAGAACAAATACAACATCCTTAAATGTAACACCCCTGGGTTTGAGTTTGTGTGTAGCTTTGATTCTGAGAACCTGACTGTAAATGATGTCTATTCTTATTCAAATAAGTCTTCTTATTCTGCTGCTGTATGGGACATACCGGACTGGGCATAACAGCTTTTCATCAAGGGCGCCTATTTTTGGTTTTAGCCTTATTTTACAGATTAAACCACAGCAGATGAAGCACTTTTCTACCTTGACGGAGTTGCAGCATTTGTGCACCACAGTATCAATGCATGGCGGGACGCAGGATGATCCTCCTGTAGGCTTGCTAATCACCAAATAATGTGCAAAAATACTTCCTCTGCATCTCTCTTACCCCAGTACACTTGGCAACCCCGACAGCTGCTTCTGCTTTGGCTGGAGTGTGGCAGGGATGTGACACACTCTGGTTCTGCCGGTACTACAAATATCAGATTCCTGACAGGAAAATTGAGTTACATTATCTGTAATTACAGTCTCTGGAATTCCATGCCAGGCAAATGAGCTCTCAATGAGAGTGGCTGCTGTTGCTTGTGAGGGATCTGTTTCCCAGTCACCCAAACAGGAGTCAGACACCACGCGGTTTCATGTCAGTGCTCATAAGCAAGCAAATGCCTCACTTGACTCAAGACAGCAAGGCAGTCTATGTATCACGGCTGTCCTTTGTTGCCTGGCTGAGAATTTATTGCAGAAATTTCCTAGGCTTGTGATTGTGAACCCTTATACTACATCGCTTCTGTACATCTAAATAGAACGCTTTGCTTAAGCATCCATCACCAGAATGGTTCCTGCATTTGCTTTGAAATCAGTATTTTGATGCTTCCTACAAAGTACCATCGTGCTATCCACTCTCTACTATCAGATTGTCATGCACATATTTTAACCCTTCATTCATTTGTATATACCCTATTTTATGTGTTTGAAGTCCAGGGATTCCCCACACTGGCATAAATTTCCCACAAAGAAAACCTAATTCGTTAATCTACTAAGGATCCTGGAAGAACACATCTCAGCATATGCTGATAATTTCAAGTAAGGGATGGCAAAGTCAGAGTCTTACGCTCTGCGGGTGCTATAAACAGTGACAAACTCTTACTTTCTTGTATTTCAGAATTTGAAACACAAAGATACCAACAATACACAGACTTTGAAATGTTGACAACCCGCATTTGGAAGCATCCAAGAAATCAAAATCCATGCCTGGAAAATGGTTATATAGCTTTTCTATTCCAGCACAATTTTAGTGTCTTGTAGAAAATATCACAAAATTAACTGCTGTGAGCAGATTCCTTTGTTGTAATGCTACTGCTGTTAGCATCACAATGAAAGTTTACCACTCTTTTATTGACAGTTCAAAATAGTTTGTTCCTTTGGTCTTCGGATACCAAATACCAGCTCGATTGGTTGGCCTGTGAAAGTTATTGGAGATTTTGAAGAGAGAAACTACTGCAGCAACGAAGTCAATGCCTAATATGCTGCAAAATCCAAGCCATGGCAGAGATCATGGACAGAAAAGGTTTGTTAGGTCCGAGGTGAATGAACAGTAAATACAGATTTAAACCTGGCAAATTCAAAATTGTTTGCCCTTTCCCAGCATCTGGACAAGACATCTGTGAGGCATTTTAAGTATAAAAGTGCCCGCAAAGAGAAGAGTGGGAGCTAGGGTTTGTTTTTGGGGTTTTTTAAAGCCACTTGAGCAATTTCAAATCATTTCTATGGATTGCACTTACCGGACATCTCTGTTGCTGTCAGTTCCCCTCCTTGCTTGTTTATTTTTGATGTAGTTATGTTTAAGCATCCCAGACATAAAATATCTTTAGCACAGCTATCTCAGCTAGCATGAGCTTGACAGATCAGGGAACAAGCTGAGGACCTTCTGAATTGAAACCAAGAGCTGTTACAACTTAATGAAAAGAGCCCTGTCTCCTTAGCTAGGGCTGCAACAACTTATTAGATCAGTACATATGGTACCCTGGGAGTTTGATTACATGAGGGTGTCATGGTGAACACCACTGTCATTTTCAAGAAGTACTCTGCACATAGACATTTTTCAGCAACATTCATGCACAACTCCTTCAGCATTTCACATCAGAGAATTTTTGCTCCTCAAGAATGTAACAGTGTAAATACAACTGTCTGAGTACAGATGGGAATTTAGAAGATCATGAAAAAAAAAATGTGTTTCCTTTAAACGAGTTTTACCTGCCAGGAATCTTTAGTGAATAAATTAAAAGAAACCTTTATTCAGTAATTATTGCTTCAACACACTCTGCCCTGCCCCATTTTAAAAGAACAGCTTTCCTT
>VWZZ01000759.1:40897-150391 GCA_013399095.1 Psophia crepitans | reverse complement strand
AAAAAGGCCAGTTTGTAAAACAGAGTACTAATAATTTAAAGCTTTGAGGAGAAAGGAATTGAGGAACAGCCAGTTCATCTCACTTATTTAAACCACAGCCTAACACTAATCTAGTCTATGGGGAGGAACTTTATAAATAACCCCTTTGTGTGCCCATTTTCCAGTTCCCTCTTTAAAAGTAAATTTCATGTTCCCTGATGGTTGTATCGGTTTTTCTTCAGATTTTGTTTCCAATTTGTGTTTTCTAGACAAATACCTGAACCCTTTAAAAAACATCTATCACGATCTTGTTATTTGTTCCTTTCCTGAGGAGAGCAGGTTGAAACTGGTACTGGCCGTGTACGTTGCACAGCTCGCCACTTGCGGACCTTTCAAGTCCTATTTTGATAAAGAGTAGGGAAACAGTACTGTTCACATTATCTTGTACAGTTTTGCCAAACTAGAAATACAGTTACTTCTTCACTACAGACCGCATAAGTCATTGCAGAGTTAGTGAACATGAGTGCAGAAGAAACAGTTATGACCAAAGCTCACTTTTTTTTTGTTCTTTCAGTCCAGAGTATTTGAGAACGCACAACAAATCTTTAGTTTGGGGGGGGATGGTTTGTGTATTTATTTATTCATTCAACACTGTACCCACGCACACATTTAAGAACACACCATCCTAAATTATTTTGGAGAGGTATTTCAGGAAATTTTCTCAATTATTCTTCAATTATGATGCACTAAAGTAATTGCATATTAGCTTATCCATGATCTAATACATATACTTCTCTCTGGAATGCAACCTGTATTTTCCCTCAGAAGCAGTTAGTTATATTATGTCTGTATTTTTTTAATAGAATAAGATGCTGAAGCATATCCTGACAACACAGTTCATGACTTTACTAGTGTCTCCTTCCCATTTGCAACCCCATTTGTTAAAATAGGCTTTTTATGCTGTACAAAGGCTCAGGTTCCAATAATGCTAGTAAATGAGAATTCAGCAACGAAGGAAAGCAAATCTTGGGCTCCAATCAATGGTTTATTATTAAAATGAACAACTCTCATTTGTTAAAACTGTCCAGAGAAACGAAGGGTGATGAAGGTCTGTATCAGTTTCTCCCTACACAGTATCTGCGGTATTCACCAAGAGAGCACACTAAAAGAAAAAAAAATTATTAACTTCCAAGACTACCTTAAATTTGACAATTTCTAGTTCTGAAAAGCGGTGCATTACAGGTATTTGAATATAGCATTCTACTTCTACATACAAATGTCTTAGAACAAGGTATAAAACAGAAAAAGTAACAGATGAGTCTCTAAATGATCCAAGGCTGAAGAGTAAGTTTACAGTGTGCTTTTTTCTTCTTTCTTTTTTTTTTTTTCTCCCCAACTGGAAGAGAGTGATGTCAAGAAGAGAAGAAGGTGGTGTATTGCGACCAGGTCTAAGCTGTGAGACAGATAACTCCAACTCACTTCAGAGAGATGATTAGACACCCTTGAAGTAAAGAAAACCATAACACAACATTTAGACTGAGCAGCATGTGGAATAAGGTTAATAGCCAGGTTTACAGAAGATGGTGTAGCCACAATCAACATAGTTTCGCAGACATTTATGTGACCTATTCAGTAGACTCATGGAAAATTCAAAATACTGAAAGAGACCGGGGTAGAAATGCGTGCAAAGTTCTTGGCTAGGATTTAAAAGAGAAGGAAAGCAAGGTGAGGAGTGGGGAAGGACAGCACAGCACACAGCTAAACACTTCAGAGCTACTGCCACAAGACCCTGCCTGGCATATACACCTGCACTGAACTGTCTCTGCCAAAGCCAGCAAACTGTGCAGGACACAAAGGTGACAAACACAGGGCCACTACCTCTTATGAATTCTTTATATAAGCAATAGCTAAACCAGCAACTTACCCTTTGCTAAAATTTCAACCTACAAGCAAATGGGATGCTCGGTAACTTTACACTGAATATAGGAACACAAGGCAATTGCAGATCGTGATCTGGAAAAGCTGACTGACAGAAAAGCAGAAAGTGGTAAACCTTGGTGTTTGCAGGTACAATCTCATCCCCATGAATTTTATGAGTGAATAAGCTGAAAGAGAAACAATTTGCAATACTACTGGGGAAGGAGTTGTTTAAAATAAACACGTTAAGCATTCAACAAGATGCTCTTATTAGAGGAACCTAAAACTAATAAATAGATGCTGGAATCAGACTTGTAATGTGACTTGTTAGAAGACAGAGTAAAAGCAATTAACTGTCCTGCAGCTCAGGATGTTGGGAAAGACAGAGACTAAAAAGAAGATCTGGATGTGCTTGCTGTGAGGAATGATAGAGCAAATAGGAAGAAATGAGGAGATAAATTCCCTGAAGAACACAGTGGGGAAAAAATGAAGCCTTTCACATACTTATAGGCCCAAAAAGAATTATATAAATATGTTTTAAAAAGGGGACATTTTCTACTACCTACAAGGGGAAAAGTTTCTGAACAGCTGTCCAGTGCCAAATATTTTCCTATGCTGAAAATGTCAGCAAGGTTCTGGCAGGTGCCTTGGAAAAACAGAGCCCACTTTCATGCGCACTCAGCATCTCCTTTGGGAGACTCCATTTCCGCAGGCTGCACTGGGGTTGTGTTTGGCACCTGAGGTGTTTCACAGGAAACGACAACAACTTTTTGATGGTATAGTGGGTACTATACTCTAAATAAATGTTTTAGTATGATGAAGGCAGGGAAGGGAGGAGTGACTGTGGTAGAAGGACCTTTATGCAGGTTCAGAAAGAGCCACAGACCCTGCTGGCCTAACCCTAAAGAAAGAAAAATAAATTCCATGTAAAGAAATGGCTGACAAGGGATAAAAATTAGAATACATATGATGCGCAGGAGTACCCAGCAAGTCTGAAGCCTACATCAACATGCCTGCCCCAAATACAAAAGGCAGTAAAACAATGCCACGTAATGTTGAGCCGCCCCCCAAAATTTGTGTTTTCTGCAGTTTTGCAGAAAACCCTTTAAAAGTCCCAGCCCTAAGACTGTGCGATACTAAGTGCAAAAGAAAAGGGAGGGGAGATAGGCAACTGTTTAAGGTACCTTACTTGGAAGGCAGGTGTCCCAGGAAGAATGGAAAGAGAAGCCTTTGCTTCCTATCACTACTTAGACAGGAATTACTCTGTAATCAGTTATGACTCATTTACCCCATCCTAATGCTAAAATATTACCATAGCATGTATACGTAGCTTGTGTAAAACTATAAATTCTGCCGCTATCAACTCAACTAATTTACTCTCAGAGAAGAAATGAACTGGCAAATTACAACCTACTGTACTGGCATTTCACAAATGAGCAAGTGTTCACAGGTGCTTTCTGGAACATTTCCAGAGAGGGGAAGGCTGCTACAATGCATAGAAAGTGAAGAAATTAGACATGTAAAAAGAACCCTGTGCATTGCCAAGTCTAGGAAAAACTTTGCCTTTTTCAAAGCAAATATTTGATTTTAAGCATGAAAGATGGATGGTGAAATGGGGCAAATACACCTGGGCCCCTGAGAAAGTGGGACTGTGTCTGAAGCAAGGAGAGGACCAGAGACTAAGGCAGGACAGAAACCTAGCAGCTAGATGGCACCAAAAGTTTCAGGTGGCTCTGCTCTTCAAAAAAGGCCTCTTAGGCAAGGGGTCCTCTGGAGTTTCCAGGACTACAAGAACATGTCTGAAAATCTTGACTCAAATATTTGTAAGCATCATGGCAGATTAGTAGTCTTAGGTTTAAAATTAGATTCACAATAAAACACGGGCAAGAATACAGAACACACTCAAAAAAAAGGAGAGATTGCATGTCACAATCCAAGCAACAGAACAAAAGCGTACGTGATTTGGCTTCTCAGTGTTTCCTGGCCAGACTAATAAGTATTGGTTTTATACTGTGTCAACATAGGAGGTGTTGGATGCATCTGGGAATATTAAGCGCAGATCACTATGGCTGCATTTAGTTAAGGCAACTTTCTTCTATAGATATGCAGCATTTTCCTGAAGTTGAGACACGATACCTTTCCTTCCTTCTTCTGTGGAGAAATCCCACCTACACAGATACCTGCCAATACTTTAATGTGTGCATCTATATGGTTTCCCTTACAAACCACTCATTCTGTCAAAAGAATTTGAGTTTATTTGCTTGTGATATTTGAAATAAAGGTTCTGAAAGATCTTCATCTTTGTAGTTAGATAACTTTGACTCTTTCCTAGCTATATTTTGGATTGTGTCTGTGAAATTGATGGCTTTAAGTGATTTTTCCCTATAGCTAGCTCTCATTCTGCTCTAAGAGAAACTAGTAAGAGGCTTTTCCATCAACATCTATGGATGCAGAATCAAATCCTTTCATGTACCACTCAGGAATGCTTCTGTTCAGCTTCTGCTCCTGAATTAATTTGGATCATACTTTCTAAGAGTCAATAAAGCAGAGAGGCTGTGAAGGCCCTCTCCCTGGCAGTGTTCAAGGCCAGGTTGGATGGGGCTTTGGGCAACCTGGTCTAGTGGAGGGTGTCCCTGCCCATGGCACAGGGGTTGGAACTAGATGATCTTTGAGATCCCTTCCAACCCAAACCATTCTATGATTCTATGAATAAAGACTGATTCTTAAGTGCACATGGCCATCAAAATCCTACCATGACAACTCTTGACATTTCCCTCTGTGTAAGGTCAAACCTTTCACTGAATCTTGGTTTTAAGCTTGTTATTTGTTATCATTGCATCATGGGACTATTTGTGTGTTAAGAAGATAGGTATGCACAAAAGTGTTTGGAGAAGCGATGTAATTTCTTCTAGATGGGACAATGTTCTCTGGCTACAGCTGTGTTAGTAAATTTAGCAGTGCCTGGGAACTTTCCCAAGCCCGGGAATGTGATCATCTCTGCTATTAAACCAAAAGAGCGGTGATTTCGGCCTATGCCAGCTGGCACTCCCCCAGATAATTCCTGGCCACAGTCTGGGAGCTAGCATGGACCACAGAGCATTCCCAACAGGCACTTTGCATACAGACACCCTGTTTTTGGAAGCTAAGAGAAGCATGGACAGCATCCGTTATCTGCCAGGTGGTCTCAGTGCCCAAGTACTAGCAGACAAATGCAACTCAGAATTATAGACATAGATTTTGTGTCCTTAGGGACCACTTACCTCAATGTGAAAAGATAAATATAATTTTATAACAATGTTCTGAGTTCTAATGATTTAAAATACATCTCCAAACCAGTTTGTTGTAACTCAGAATCATTATAAGCTTATCATTATTCGTCTTTATTCCTTTATTATTTTAAAAAAGGAATCCAAAATTAACCACATCATCTACTTTTATTGGCTTAAGTGAGTAATTTTTCAGCTTCGAGTTAAAATCAAGGGGAGAATCAATATGGGCATCGCTGTAATTGAAAACCAGTGGGTGATAATTCTGTACTGAAAACAAGATAATAAGAATAGAGATGAAACACTGGCAGGGGAAAAGAAGAAAAGATTAAAGATACGATCTCAATTAAATATCAACTATTATTAACATTATATTAAAAACTTCCCCGTGTTCTTTTCATATGCTGTATATTTTTTTCTCTTTTCCTCTAATGGATGTTAAAGGAAAGAATAAATGAAATTATGTGAAAATATTATAAAACAAATTCAGACAGAATCAATCAAGTGTGTCCTTAGCCGGTAATTTATTCCTAATATCATTGAATAGCCCCCAAAACATGAATATTTAAATCCAAATCTTCTTTCTTACCACTCCCTTTACACAGCCTTTCCTTCTACCTCCAGCTAACAATTGTAGCAATAAAGAATTATCTTCCCATTGCTCACAATGGAAGAAAAAAAGAGAGGATTCAGCGTTACTCGTTTGCTCCTTATTTCTAACAGACCTGCTGGTTCCAGCTCTGGACTTGAATACTCAGGAAAAAAGGAAGAATTAATTCTTTAAATAAATGGCTAGCCCACCAACAAAACTATTGTGTCTCTAGTCTAATCTGTATTTCAAACAACCCAGTGATAACAGTTTAAGAGATAACCCATTTTGCTTTCAGACCTTTCATATTCAAAGCCATACTGAAGTGGGGCTTCTAAAAGCTCACTGAGAACAGATGATGATGAGGCTTGAAAATTAGTTTTACTAAAAAAAAAAAACAAACCAAAAAAACCTGTCTCCACAATGAACACTATCATTCAACTTTTAACAAGTCAACTTCCCAGGAAAGAAGAAAGTCATATATTTCTCCCTACTACTACTAAGTGCAACAATATAAGGGGAAAACAAAGAAAAGAGTAATTCCATTGTTTAATGAGGGAGGATAACAAACAGCGGATGACAAAACACCGACACATTCTCATGTCTTTTCTTGCTCCCATCTTCACACAAAATGTTAGTTATGACAAGATGTGCCCACAAAATTAACATTAATAATAGAACAAGGGTAAAGATCAGACTAGGGAAGAAAGAGTCAAAGAACACTGAGATAAGTTAGAGGTATTTAAGCTAGTTCTCCAGGTGAACTTGGCTGTGATACACCTCAGGATCTTACTCTGGTAGTGTCTACATTGGAGAGATTGTGGAGGATGGGAAGAAAGAAGGGTGTCCCAGGTAGTTGAAAAAGGCCAGCCCCTTGCCTTTTTCTTTTTCCTAAATCTCAAAACCATTACGGAGAGCTTAAACCTCAGTTCTTCTGCATATATATAGCAGCCCTGTTAAATTCACACTGTTGTACAAACCGGTGGTAAATCCTGCTGAAGGCACATATTTTGGTTATAAAGTGCCTTTCATTCGCAGATGGCTCCAGGTGTGTCAGTGATAGTTCAGTATAATGACACCAGCAGGCTCTGCTCTTGCAAGAACAGTTTGTCATTCAGTCCCAAGCAGGAGAACAATTCCCCAAATCCCTGTTTAGCCACACTGCCTACCCAGATATTGCACGGGTTACAGTGGAAAATGTGGATATTGTTCTCTCCTTTTGTGCCTTTGCACATGAATGGAGACTAAGAGGAATCTGCCCATACCACGCTTGCCAGGGGAACCATAGACAGGCAGGGAGAAGTAAACTGCACCTTTTTTATGTTTTCTCTGTCTCCGAGAGAGGAGAATGGGATGGTATTGTGACTGAGACACGTTTCTTTGTCAGCATGCCTCCCGGGGCAGGACAATGGCATATCGTCCCACATGCAGGACTCAGTCTACAGATGCAGAGGCTAGTCTTCAGCAGGAATGGCCATTAAATAAGACAATAGTGGTATCAATATATCTGAATATGTTCTTAGGTACTATATAAAGAAAATAATCTCTCAAATAGAGTTCAGGATTTTAAAACGCACGGTACATATTGCTGATTTTAATTATAGATTCTTTGAAGTCTCTTTCAGTCACTTTGGGTAATCTGTGCCTTCAGAATACTAGAGACTTATCACTTTGAATATTACTGACAAGATTGCTATAAAAAAGTGCAATCAGCTTTTTAATTTTTACAAGTTGTGTCAAAATGGTTTAAGCATATCTGAATTTATGAGGGTTACGTTTTCCTCCTACAACGACACGAAGTCAGGTGTCACACTATTACCATGGGAAAAAATGACTGAGCGAGCTTGAAAAGAGCGATGAGTAGCTACACACAACTCATGTTAAGGTTCTCAGCATGCCCAGGGTAAGCAAAATACCCATAGTAACTTAGTTGAGCACTACACTGAGTCCTTGTAGAGTTAATTAAAATGGTTCCCCTCTCCCTAAACACGCTGATCTCTGAGTATTAACCATGATGTCGGTGTAGCCATGTAGTCCAGGCACCCAAGCAGATACAGCTTTTGCAGTCTTTTTAGATCAACTAATACCACTGTCAGGCGTACAAGCTTTTGTTCAGCTAAGTATACATCACAGTTCAGACTCGTCACAAGAATCCATTTTTATTTTTTGCACAAACAAACAAAAAAAAGGCCATGCAGAGCTGAAAAGATGAATATTCCCTCCCGTACAAAGAATCATAGAATCAAGAACCCGCAAAGCTCAGGGATAACATTTCACTTCCACCTAAGCCCTTTGCTAATGGTTATGGGCACACTGAGCACTGCAGAGATTTCTAGTTTAGATTATCTCATCAGCAACAAATAGCCTGTCACTGCAGGAGCATCCTCAGTGCCTTCATCCCCACATGGGATGTACCCCACTGAGGTACAGAGGAATATTTCTCCTCTCTACAGTTGGGAAACAGAGGCCTGAAGCGACATTGTAGTTTACACCCAACAACCATGAGTTGCCTGTGGGACAGAATCGAGAGTGATCCATGATCTGAATCTGGGGAAAGGGTTATGATTTCAGGTGCTCTACTGGAGTCCTTCAGGCGAGACCTGGGGTCAGTACGTAGCACCATGCGCATGGTGCGGAGCTGAGCGGCCACAACCAGCCGGTGCCTCCTCCACTGCGGCCCTCTGCAACTGCAGCTGCAGGGTGGTGGGACAAGAGACATTCCTTCAGGTGAAACGTACTCACATTGATTTTCTTGTTACGTACAGGAACCACCCGAACACATTTCTACCGTTAACAGTAACACTTCAAGGCTTGGTGAAAATTCTTTTTCTGTATTAAAATATTTATTTGTCAATGTAAAGTTCTCCTCTGAACAACTTTTGGTGTAATTTACATGCAAAGCATCTTTATAAATAATTTGCTAAAGAGTGTTTTAATAATCAATTGCTAGATAATTACTGGTTCTAGCAGGACAATTGCTGTAAATCACAGGCATAAGGAGCCAATCTCTAGCACCCCCCAGTAGTTTCTGCCCATGCTAATGATGCCTGACTACATTAGCCCTTTCGTAACCATTTATAAACATACATAAATATTACATTATAGAATACAGTTTTTTTGCTGACAGAGTAAGGTTGAATCACAGTGCAATGTTTTAGAGCTTTTTCTGGTAGAGAGATCTCGTTAGCATGGATACAATTATACCTGCATAAAGACAGTTGTGTTGATATAGCTCGCTCTCTCACATTTTCTCCCTGAAAACTGGAATAAGCAGTCCAAGCAATAAGTTCTTTAGCTAATATAAGTTTTCCTCTATGCTACACAACAATCTACACACATCAGCATCGTTTCCAAGTAAAATTAATGTTCACATATGCCCACAAAGAGGTAAGGTATATCAACGTCTGAAACATCACCCGTGGCCTACGGAACTACAGTGCACTACAGTGTCTCCAGCAATTAATTTCACTGTGTACTCAGATGCTTTGGAGTCAGACAGATCATTATGGACACAGACCCTCAGGAAAATGAAGCAAATGGAAACTTATTTCAATAATCTTACCTTGCACAGACACCCCTCTTTTTTTTTTTAAATTTTAATTGGAAGGCTTTAAAGTGATATTGGTTGTTTTTAAATGCCTAATTATCTTTATATAAATGGCACAATATCATCCTTGAAGTGCTGTGCTTGGTGCCCTGTGCTGTATACTATTTTGCATTACAATTATCATGCAAAGCATAGAAGGTGACTTTAAGCAGCTCATTTGAAGTGCTCTTTTCTTAAACACAATATCTTTTTGAGGCTATTTACATAGATGTTTATCTCTTGGTTTTAAGAAAAATCAGCCCAATTATAACTACACAAAAGTTTTTATTATCCGTTTAATCCTGAAATGTAAATGGGTCATTGTAAAATCCATGCTGAAAGTTTAATTTGTGTTTTTATTTGTGTCTGTGGATTAACAAACCATCTTGTGCTGAAATTAATTATACAGATACACAAAATATTAAGTGATAGCAGAGCATATGTGGCAAAATAGCTCAGAGGTTTAGAGAGGTGGAAGTTATTTTGACCTGTATATCATGGCTGCTGAAAAGAAATGTGTGCCTACTGCCCAAAAAAAACAAAACAAAAAAAATCTTGTGCAGAGGATACGTATTCCATTTAATGTTGCTTTCAGTTGCCATGGCTATGATAGCCTTAATATTGTAGGCTCACAGCAAGGTTGCAATTAGTATTTGGATTTAGAAGAGGAAAGATAATGATTTCATATCAAAACTTCTCACTTAATACTCTTACGGACATAAAACTGCTTGCGGGTTTCAAACCAGTTATTCCTGTGCTAGGAAAACAAATTGAAAGAAAAGAATCTGTACTATTTGGCTTTCAACCTGGTACTTCATGTAGCTAATTGACCCGGCATCTTCAGAACTTGTCTACAGTTCAGCTCACTTGTACGTATATGTATATATACATATATGTGTATACACACACCCTCACATGATGAAAGTTTGTAACTTTATTCATTTGCCTTGTCGTAGTTCTGGCATGAAACACTTGACACTCTGGGAAGTGTCTTCACTTGGTTCTTGCTAATCCCTCCTCTTAGAGAGTAATGCACTTCTCATTACCTTCAAGTGTTCTGGGTCAAGGTGCTAGAGTTACAAAACCGTTCCTCCAAACAGCAAGCCCTCGTCTCCCACACCAAAGTGGATGCAGTTGACTCAGACTGACAGTTTTAGTCTTATGTTGCTGGCAGACTGATGTACAAGCTGAGAATAAGCTCTGACGGAGAAGAAAAAGACCTAATCCTTCTAATGGAAGCCTTGAGTAGGCCCTTTGGATAAAACTGGTTTACTTTACTCTTTAAACATCTACCGCTACTTACCCTTTGTGGCCAGGAACTTTTGTTTTCCGATGCTTGCGTTACAAGCTGCTATTTTCAAGCATTAAGCCATTCTGCAGGGTTTTTAGCTTCATAACAGAGCTTACACCAGTACTGCTTCTGCTGTCTTTGACAGCAGTCATACTTTAAAGCTTCAGAGGAAAGGGCAAGGAAACCCTTGTGGACAATTACAGAAAGATTCACCCAAAAAAGAAACATCTGCCTGTTTCTGTCAATTTGTGCTTAGATTTTATCTTCACAATGCTGAGTGCAACTCTCTGTGGTTCTGTTTTAAATCTTTTAATCTTCCCATCCCTTTAAATATGCACACTTCTCTTTTTCAAATCCATTAAAATTCAGTGCTCATAGTTATTCCACAGCAATGACTCCCATCAGTTGGCTGTGTTATGTTAAAACTAGCCTTTCCTCTTCTCCTTTTTAATATATTTAAAAATATGTAGTAGATTTGCTCAGAATATTAGGGAGAAAAAGAAACTAATCTGTTAGTGTTCCTGTATAATTTTGAGTCTTTTTCATCTTGCAACTTGCTTATTGTCCTTCCAAACTGAATATGGAAGGAAAAGGTCTGTGACTTTTGAGTGGGTCTGGCAACAGCAGTCTTGTGCCTATGCCATTAAGGTAGGAGTTGTGCTTGGCTGGGACCGAGCCTGGTTCACAACAAGGTCTACATAAGGGTTTATAATAAACAGCTCAGTGCCAAAAGTGAAATCTGACCATACACACTTCTGGGCAGATTAAAGCGTAAACCTCTTTTTTTTTTTTTTTCCCCCCAGGGGGAAAAAAAAAAAGGTCCAGTTGATTTCAATTGTTTTACTAGTTCTGCTCTGGCACACATGGGCCTTAATTTCCTTCTTTCCACTCTTTCCTTCCCAGGGACAAAAAAGACAAGACAGTACACGTTTTCAGTGCAAAATGGCTACAATGAGCAGTTCAGATACTGCTACAACCCCTCCAAACCCAGGTAACCACAGTCCTCCAGAGGTTCCTCTGGTGCTCCGACTGCATGAGTCATGTGTACGTAAGGCACCATTCAAAGTTGGCTCTAGATTAGTTGAGGGTATCCGTGTGCTTTAGCACTGGTAAATTTGTGAAAGACTATCATGCCCTGAGGTCACATCAGCAATTCCTTCTCTACAGCTGAGCTCACACTGTGAGCTGGAGGAACCTGCTGGAGCTGTTCAATTCCTTGCATGCAGACCTCTGGGATCCCTTCCCAGCTATTCCCAGTGTGTGCTCTCCTCACTTCTTGAAACACTGCGATGTGAGGAGGTCTTGCTTTTAAGTGACGAGTTATAATATCCCACAAGAAAGGAACAAATATTCTAAATCTTTTTTACCAGATCATTACGATGCTTTCTCTTCTTCTTGCATGACACATCGTTCCCCACCTTTTCCCTGCTTTTCATGTAATAGTTTTCCATCATCCTTCTAGAAGGGGGTACTCGGGTCACCGCTCTGATGCTCAGCTCTGTCATATGTGTTTATAGCTGGCTGTAGGATGCTCTTGCCACAGCCTCTGCACTAACTCCCATGGAACTGAAACTTCTCAGAAGTCATCTTGCAGGGAAAGTCACAGGTAGATGAATATCAATTTGAGCAGGAGGAAGCAAGTGAGAGAAAGAACAAATCTTGCGTGACTTTGGTAAATATGTTTTGTGGAGCACAGAAATATACTCAGGGTTTCTCTGAACTTGCTAAACAGATGTTGGCAGTATGGATGTAGAAGCACAGAGCACATCAGAGGTTGTAAAACCCACCTGAGAATTGGGGTAGACACCTGGGCTCTCCCTGATACCTGCCGTTCCTAAGGAACAGTGCATGAAAGCTGTCTGTCTGAGCACTCCCTTATTTGAGCACAGTCTTACAAAGACCTAGTTGCTGGGGAAAAAAAAAAAAGCAAAATCAACTGCTTGTATATTTCTGTTAGCCACCATCAGTAGAAGCTTCTGGCAAGTCCTGCCCAAAACTGTTGACACCTTCTTTCTCTTGTGAGAGGCTTTGAAACTCTTTTCTAGACACATGATTTTTCCACTGACTGCACCTCACAGTAAGTAATACCATTTGCTTTTACTTTTCCTTCGTCCAGCTTGAAAGAGCACGTAGCTACGCAGCAGCCTTGATCAGAAAACCAGCTGCATTTCTCCTGCTGTACGCAGTAGCTGACAAGCAGTGGCCACCTATTTAACTCCTTCAGTCAAAAATGTACTTGTCCTCCACACATGTCATTTTCCAGGGATCACCAAATTTGGATCCTTTGTTCACTCTAACCTTTTATCTGTTGATGTCTCCAGACACATAATAGCATCAGTTTAGGGGTAGCTGCCCACACTAGGGATACTAATTGTTGCTAATGGTGACCTTACTGCATTAGCAAATTTTAATTCCTCTTATGTGGCCTCTCCCTATTCAGACAATCCCATTTCTAATAGCCTTTGCCTCCACATTTTCTGTAAATGTCATCTGGCCTGTGATTCCTGGGAAACAGTCTCTCTCATCTGACCCATGGGACACCCATGCATAGTCGGAACTTGGGTCGCTTCCAATTTACATTCTCCCCCCTCCCCCCCCAATCCACATCACTAGCAATTGTTTTTTGAAATACTGCATCTGGTATAAAGGAGTCACCCAGAGGCTGGGAAAGAACATCTGATGCTTGTCAAAAAGATGCATAGTCTGATCCACAGGTTATCACTATCTTTGATTCAATCAGCTGTGCCTGTCTCCAAATATGATTCTTCCCATGGCTTGCACTAGGCACAGGTCCTTATCTGCCTCTACCAGGGCCAAGTTTAGATTTGGCATAGCAGATTCTCCCTCACTTGAGCTATGTCCAAGGTACATGATGGAATGAAAGCCTTCATAAACAGTCTCCTCAAGGCTGTTCCTCCCCCACTACCATCTGATTTGCTATCTCTGCCATTATTTTGAGAGGGCAAATCTTCCCTCTGTCTCCTTTGGAATGGTTATGAAAATAAAACACACAGACACATACGTGTATATATATATATATGCATGCAACACAAAAAAAGAATAATGAATGATTGATTGTTTTTGGTTTGTTGGTTTTGTTTTTTGTTTTGTTTTTTTTTTTTTTAAAGAGTGCCCGTAAGACCCAAAATCTGCAGTGGTAAATTGTTGGTAAGGACACTTTGGTCTCCAGCTAAAAAGACACCACGAGATACCAATACTTTCTTATCAGTTTAGCCATTTACAGAGAAAGCAGTGCTCAAAGCCCATCTGCTGCCCCCAGATTCCAGGCCTTTTCTGCATAGCTAGTAAATCTTTCCTCCACCAAATAATCTTCTGCCATTTCAAATCTACTTCTACCAGCTGAAGTACTTGACTGTGGATTTCAAGGAGTGATTGAAACATTGCAAATAGCAAATGCCATTTCCTTCTCTAACTTTGTTAAACAAAATGCAAGAGATCCAGGACAGGACAAAACAGATAACAGGACTATCTCCCTGGGGAGAAACTGTCTGTGTGGCTCCATACACATTATTAGGTGCATGCCTAATAACCTGGCTCCCAGACAGATGAGCGTCATAATTTAGGAAGGTAAATGTTGGAGATATGTGTACAATATCTCATTTCTAGCCCTTTTAGCTCTAAAGAAGAAATTGAAGTGTAATTAGTAGAAGGTCATCTGCCTAAATCTTCAGACACAGAATTAGAGAGGAAACAATCTGGTTTTGTTTTGTCTTCCATAGCAGACTCCTCTGCAGAGCATATACTCCTCTGGTTCTTCATACGACTTGTGGGCAAAAAGTATGGGAGCGGAGCTCAAAAACCCCAACCAAACCAACGCTTAACAACTTTCCCCTTTGCTGCTACTGGCATTATAACGGTGTTAGATACCCATGTCAAATTCTTGTACAAAGAATGCTTCACTTCCAGCACACAGGAATATTTACTGCAATTATTTGGCAAAATAACTTTGCAAAAACAAATAGCTGAAAGAAAGCTTTGATGTATTTGCAGGCATTTTATGAAACAAAAGAAAACGTAAATTCTTTGATTAAATCATACATAATGAATTATTCATCCAGCCTTTTTCTGTGTTAATCAGTTAACACAAGGTGATAACATGACTTTAGAAAAAATAAAAATAAAACCTAAGGAACTGTAAGGAAGTAAGCAGAATCTGAAATGTGAACCAGAACAGAGCATGCATAATGACATAATTAAGATTCCTTTTTAAGACAGGGGTAAAGAGGCAAAAAGCCAGTACACCTTCCAAACTAAGAACAACAAATTCGTCTTTCACGACCTTGATCATGTCAATTCCAAATGAGAAGGCACTTTCTGGGACGTGCAAGAAACCTAAGCCAACTTTCAGGACAACTTCAGGTATCTTACCTGCACTGTGCTCACAGTCACTGCAAAAGAGTCTATTTAGAGCCTGAAGAGCCCAGACTCAATCCTTTGATCCTGCCCCTTGGAAGAAGGATTCAGCCCTGGGACTGAAAATGGGAAAACAAACCACTGTTTTCATGGTCTAACTAGTGGACTCAGAGCAGAATGTCCCGTCTGCCTTACTGGAAGGTAGATTGGGACTGAAAAAGTAAGAATCATGCTTTGAGCTAATCACTGTCTTTCAGAGCTGTGAGCCAACACCACTGCACCAGAGGAGGAGCAAGTCTTGCTTACTCACTGTGGGGGCAGACCAGAGCAGCACTCCCCAGTGGACCAGCACACATGCAGAACTGAGATAAACATGACTAGCCACTATTAAAGTCTCTTCCATAAAAGTAAAAAAACCCAACAACTAACCACTATTTATCAGAAGCGTGGAACCTGTTAACATGAGAAAGAAGCAGCAAGAAAAGGAGGTGTGCATTTTTACACAGCGAACATCTTGGCCCCGGAATGTAGAGAAGGCTTAAACCCAAGCGTTTTGCCAAAGCAGACATACATAGCCATACACAAGTACTTGAGATGTGTACTCATCACAGAGGTACTGTAGCTCCAGCACTAGTTGGCATAGCAGAGAGCCCCATGAGCCATTTAGGTCAAGCCTGCATCTAGTCCTGGTCAGGGCAAGAATTCATTCACAGCACTCTGCAGGTTTGCTTTTTGAAAGTTTGGAGCAGCGCAGCACAGTGGGAGCCCTCTCCACCACCCGTTGGCATGCTTTCACAAGCCAGCCCTAGCTGCTGAGCAAGGACACAGGAGCTCTACTCCAGAGACACAACTCTCTACAAGGCTGATTTCACCATACATAGTTTCCCCACCCCTCATCATGTTAGCAATAAGACTCCACGTTGCTGCAATGCCTGTCACAACAGCGTATAATTTCCTTTTCAGAAATGCTCATATTCATCAATACAGAAAATAGTAATGGATATGTTTAATTGAAGTTTTATATGCTAAAAGTACCAACAAAATCTCAAGGTAAATGTAAATTTTTCTCATTTTATCATTGCACAAAAAGTTCTACATATGGATTTAGCACTTCATGTATTCATATTTCTTTTTTAAAAAACCCCACACTTTCATGAAATTTACCATATTGGTGAATATTTATCAAGAATGTTCTGTGATTTTTCCAGACTACTTTTCCCTTGACCCCTAAATGTCTCAGCTTGAACCTGCATGAAATATATGCATACAAAAATACAAAGAGACTCCAAAGACAGAAAGAGAAGTGGCATTTGGAATTCCAACCTGCTGAGAAATATTTACTCTTACTTCACTTGACTTAAAGGTAGCTGAAGGGAGTTACTCTGAACAGTAATTTTATGCCTTGTAAAAGCTATCAAAGTTGCACGCAGATGCATTTTACAGAGACTCGAAGGAACGCTCACACTTCTTGGCAGGTGAGTTAAGCCTGTGGCACTGTCTGGAGACAAGGTTGTAAGGGTGAATCAAGCGGTCCTGAAGATCCAAATCATTACATGAATTTAAACATTTTCTCAGCATCTGTATTCCCCAAGCCACAAGTGTGCTTTTGTTGGTTAAACCTTTCAAAATGCTAATGCTCTCTGAATGGCTACAGCTCTAAATCCTGTGGAGCTCCAACACAAGATAGCCCGCATACCTAACTAGTCCTGTTTGTGGACTAAGCAAAGGCAGGTGATTCCTCTCAGTAAGGAATTAGCCTAAGACCTAGAGTTTTATTTCTGGAGACTAGACAGGAAATGTGCTAAAGAACTGTGCCTACTTTAAAAAAAACCCAACACAAAACAAACAACGGCAAAACATACAGTACTCTAAATAAGGTGGTAGCAGTTGCCAAGTTCAATTCCTACAAGCTGCAAAGACAAATTGCTGTACTGATGCAAACATAGTACATAGCAATGAAGATGCAAGCCTCGCAAAGAAGATCGTAGGAGCCATGCTTTTTAGTAAGTAGACTATTTTAATACATTTTCAATTTAAAATCCTACCTCCTGTTACTGCTTATTTCCCCAGTCCAAAAGAAGCAACTGTTAGTCACTAGAAATGGCTTTGAATGCACTTACTGTGAGATGCCATGAATATTGCCATCAGAAATTATGTACTGTGTCTTCTTTCCTGTAACCTTTGCCCTTCAGTTTTGGCTTTTCAACTTACGTTGCAATAGTTTCTAAAATCTGATGCAGCATTATTTCATGCTTTATTTCTCTGTTGAATTTCAGAGGTCAAAATTAACCTGTAGCAAGAGAAATAAATATAGGTCAATCTATTAATTGGATGACCTAGTAAGAACTTCACAATAAAATCTGAAGGCCAGGATTTTTCAAAAGCAGATGAAAACGAGATTTTAGCATGGATACTAGTTATTGTAAGAAGCCACCACTTTAATACCTGCAGTCAGTTCTAACCTTGAGTTTACTTTAGAAATAAATAGATAACAGCAAGCCCAACAATAAGACCTGCATGAATGTCTTCATTTAGGTGGGTGGGCAGCAGTTAGTTTTCAGGGAGGTTGTACTAAAAAATAATGCTCTTGAAACTTGTGACTCTAACCATCATTGTGTAAAAGAATCAAATGGGTCACTGAAGACCTTTCATAATTAGATGACTGACTCCTAGTAATATCCACAGGAATTCCAGGACCAACTGACAGCATGAATTAATAGGAAACGTTTCTCAAAAATCCCCTTTTCATTTTCTAAGATGTCAGCCAGGCGCTCCTATGCCCAGCTGCATTGCAGATGGGGTGGTTATTCTTTTATAATTATCAATTAATCCGAAGGTTATAGTTAGTTCTCTAACAGCATTATGTGCAACAATCACATAGCAGAAAAGACAATTATTCTTCAGTTTTGCCACAAAAACATTCCACCCATGGGAACAAACAGAGTGAGTTGCAGACCTTGCTGCAAGGACCACCATTTGTGCTCAGGGTAGAAAAAGAAGCTTAGCTCAGCAGGCTTGGAGGTTCTGGCCTCCATCAGCTCCTTCCTTTCTCATATCTTAATTGGGGTAGGGAGGGGACTGCACCATTGCCCAAACGTGCTGCCTGGCAGCTAGACGTGCAGGTTGGGTCTCCCCTGCATGATGCAGGGGAAAGCCTGATGAGATTCTTCATCAGTCAGAGCTTTGAACTACATCCTCCCAGAGCTTTTTCTTATAGTGAGCTCCCTAAAGATGACAAAACTAAAAAAAAAAAAAAATATAAAAAAAAAATCCACATTTAATTGGATTATAAACTAATTAATTGGCTCTAAATGGAGAAAACTCAAAAGAGGGTAGGTAAAGCAGAACAGAAAAGAAAAAGGTTTATACCCAAGTCTTCCCTCGTTAGCTACATTCTTGCAAGTAGGTCACTGCTTCCAAGCATGGACCCAACAAATTAATGGGTCCACATTGCAGCAAGCTGCACAGGCCCCCTCTGATGCCTAGGACCCACTCATTCCCATCACCAGAGACCTGGCTGTGGAGTTTACACCCCGTTCTCTACAGCAGCTTCTTTGCCCTGTGAGCATCAGTCTCAAGCTCCTGATCTTCACACACACCTTACTTCCACCTGCTCACCGTAAGCTGGAAACTTCTCCCCTCTCTCACAGTCAGCTGTTCACCCTGAAAGGAAGGGCCCCATCTGAGCCACTTTTAGCTTAACGGGTAGACACACCAGCTGGATGCAAAAAAAAGCCAGATATTGCCCATTAAGTCTTTATTCTACAGTCTTTTTTAATATGTTTCTGCCTCTGTAACAGCTGGCTTTGTCTCACACCTAACACACACAGCCACTCACACAGCCACAAGTATTCACCAGACTTGAGATCATTGCTTTGACACACTCCTAGTGCAAAGCACTGCAAAGGAAATAGTTTAGATTGGTTTCTGCCTTTGAGTTAGTGCTTTGTTTCTCCTTTGAATGTCTTTGCTTCCATTTGGGTAAGTTGCATTTGAGAAAAGAAGGGCCTTGACAAACACTAGTGAAAAAAGCACTGGCCATGGCTTCCTCCCGGATGCCCAACAACAAAGCTAAGCCATGACCCACAGTTATGAAGAGCAATTGACCTCCTCCATGTGGGCATGCCCAAAACTACTACCAGAAATGAGGGAGCTCCCTCTCACCTCACTAACCTTTTACTGCCCATCCCATTCTTGTCTAGTGCCCTGTTTGCAAGAGTTGTCTGCCACATAAAATGGAAATGAAGGTTGGAGATTATCAACTCACCAAGCACACTGAAGCAGATTCCTTACTCAATCTCACAGTAAAGTCACAGGGAATACAGACTCTGCCTCTAAACTAAGATAAACTTGAAAATTTTCAGCTAATTTCAAACCTTGACTTCCTTCTAAAAACCAGAAATAAACTCAGCTGTGTGAAACAGCCAGTAGCTTCCCAATTTGAGTGGTCAGCTGGGATTTGAAGAGTTCTAGATTCTTTCTCCTTCCTCTGTATGATCAAATCCAGGCATTTTTATTTGTATCTCTCCCATTCTAGAGGAGTATTTTGAAGAGCTACCTCCTAATAGACCGTGGCCATGTCTGTTGTGGCATATGGATGCAGAACTACAGGTGTGAGCAAAGCTGAGGAAAAGGATACTTGGTTTTCCTTTTGCAATTGTTGCATTTTTTCCCATAATTAAAAAGCCATTCATAACACTGGAGACTCAGTCTCACATGTCCAAAGTGCACCTAATTGCTGAAACGTAGTTAGTTACTCTCTGAGAAAAGGGATTATAATTTAATGGATTTAAATGTTCCAAATAGCAGCAGCAGAGAGGGGTGCAGAGAGTGCAGATATTGGAAATACTGGAGAGCTTCCAAAGGCTTGGCATTAAAAAAAAAAAAAAAAAAAAAGCCACATGGTACAGCAGTATAAAGCCTCCTCTCTGTAAGTCAGAAATACAATTTTTTTCAAAGTTGCTTGCAACTATAAAGCTAAAAGCTAAGAGTACTGGAAGAAAATGGATAGGTCACTCCTAGCAAGATCATGATTTTTTTTTGTAGGACAGCTTTGAGAAGGGCAACTGCCACAAATGGATCTCATTTCAGTGCCCTCTGAGGAGTTCTGTGGATCCACCTCCCCTTGCTGGACTGTCTACACCAGCTTTGTGGAGGAATGGCAATGCTTTGATGAAAGCAAAGCCACTGAATTACTTTTGGTGATGACGCTGAATGTTAGACACTAAAAAAAACCAGAACAAGCTGGAAGAGGCCTCCCCTCTAGTATATCAGTTTTCCATTTCCTTATCTCTATTGACAGTAACAAAGAAGTTTTGGGTTATATGTTGTCTTATTGTCTGCTATCTGAATACTTTCTGTGGTATCCTGCAATTCCATCATGATTATGCCATCGTAATGGTGACGGTGTTGTAAACCACATTAGAGAGGTATCTTATGTTGATGCTTATCTTCTTACTATATGTTTTCTGTCTTTATATAGGCTGAAGCTCATAACCATAGCAACTGAATTAAGCTGGAGTACACAAGGATGACCAGAGGGTTTCTTCCTGACCTCAATTATTGTATTTTTTGAAAACGCAAAGAAAGGTAAAACAAAACCAACTCCAAATTCTGCAGTGTAGCACAGATAAATTTGCCTTCAGATAGTCTGAAAAGCTGAATTATACTGGCATAAAAAATTGGTCATCCAAGTAGAGATCCAAGGCCTGTTAAAAGAATCTTGGTAGTTACAAGAATGAAGCCACCAGATGACCGAAAGGGAGAGTGAATTAAAAAAAGGTCTCTCCCTCTGTGGGTAGAGGGGGATGTTTTAACTACTCCAGGATGCTTTGAATACTTTTCAAATATGTTTCTCTAACACACATCCTAAGGACATGCCTAAAAAGACAGCTATTTTAACTAGAATCAGAGGGACTGGTCCTAGCTTCTTCACATGACCCCTGTGGTATATGGCCCCTAATCATAGAACCTTTAAGGTTGGAAAAGACCTCTAAGATCATCAAGTCCAACCGTCAACCCAACACCACCATGCCTACTAAACCGTGTCCCAAAGTGCCACATCTACCTGCTTTTTGAGCACTACCAGGGATGGTGACTCCACCACCCCTCCGGGCAGCCTGTTCCAATGCCTGACCACTCTTCCAGTGAAGAAATTTTTCCTAATATCCAATCTAAACCTCCGCTGGGGCAATTTGAGGCTGGCTGGAGCAATTTGAGGCCATAAACGTACAAGACAGACTGGAACAAACATAAAGGGCTTTATGTGGCCATTTTTCTGCAAGTACTAGTATAGATGTCATGGTAAAGGGAGTCTGGGAACACTGGGAAACCTGTAGGAATGTGTTTTAATGTTGCAGCACCCTTCATGACTGCTTTAATTTCTTTTGGGAGGACTTCTTAAGCCCTATCTTTGGACTAGAACCCAGAAGACAAAATGTTACTTAGCTTTTTAGGCATTTATTTCCTATCTTTTTTTTCCTCTGAACTTTGCAAAACTGTACCAGAGTCTAGACTGCTGCTTCTACTACAGAATCAGTGTGGAATAATTTTCAACCACCTCGTTTAACCTTAGAAAAATAGATAAAGTGGAAGGGTAAAAGTAAAGAAAATATTTTTTTCCTTCTGGTGTGAGAGTTGCTAAATCATGAGGATAACAGTTATTTTCAGACTTGCAAGCACAGGATGGGTAAGTACCCTATATCACTAGCATCATGCTTGTAACAAAAGTTACTGTTTGGTACGTGAGAAGAAAAAAGTTTCTCGTGATGCACTTCATAGCACCTTCATTCTAATCATCTCTTCGGCACGAGACTGAGTCACAGCCCCAGATGTCAAATGTCCCCGGCAGAGAAGCACAGTGCCTGGAATCCTTCTCAGACCCAGTTACTGTGATGCTATTTGCACTGACAGAAGCGCTTAATCTATTTGTTTAAAAAATAAAACAAAATCTGTAAGCTGTTTGTCTCCGTGTCATCCCACAACAGCCAGCTTTTAAGTACTTGAACAGCTACGCTCCCTGTGCTTCTTTAATGGGAATCGAAGCAGGAGGAGGGGCAGAAGAAGAACGTCTATAAACATTGATACAGAACTGGCAACAGGACCAACAGGAAAAAGCTGGCATGGGAGGATTAAGTATTTTCAGTACTTTTCATGCCGCAACTTCTGGTTTTTGTTGTAAAATAATCAGAGGAGATACAGACACATCAGAAGGCGTGAGAACAAGGCTTATCCCATTAGAAAGAAACGTTTTGTCATTCTAATTTGGCAAGGTTGCACTTGGGCATTTAAAAGGCAGCCTTTTTAGCAGCTTTTGTAGATGGATTATACAGTGGAAAGCATAGAGTATATAACCTTCTAGTTAAAGCAGCAACTTACTAAACTAATGTTCTCCACAGTTTTCCAAGGTAACAAAAATAGTCCTACAAAAAGAGTTCTAAACCTGCTTCTCTCTTTGCTCAGATTTATACTTGCTGAGCTGTCCAGTTGGCTGCCTTGGAATATGAACGTTCAGAAAAGTGTTCTCAATTATAAGCAAAGTCTCTGTATACTTAAAGATTATTTAATTTAATTCTATCTGTCAAGGTAGAACAATGTCAAACTGGACAACGTTTCTCACCATCATACATGAGGCGTAAGCATTGGTATAAGCAATCAGCAATAATGTTGAAGAACGTTAGAAGAGTAGATACAAAGTCTTCATCATTTCAGCACTAAGTGGTGTGATTTTTAACCACCAAAAGACAAACAGGTCCTAATTTTCTAGAAGAAAATCCCATAGGGAATTGGTTATTGATTAGCCATTAGATGAAAGCTATTCTTGTTCTCTAAATATGGTAGCACTACGTTAAACCCAAGACAATTCTGAACGTGACTGTCTTTCAGATATTAGAACATGGCCCCATTTCTGATAGCTTATAGGTTTCACGCATCTCTGCCAGCAAACCTGGGGAGGCTTGGAGGGGGTGTTGTTCCTCTGTTAAACGGTTTTGAACCTATATGGGTTAATTATTTTGGGGGGGTGTGGGGGTGGGGGGGGGGGCTGGCTGGGCTTTGTTTGGGAACAAATTTTAATGTGACTTGTAAGGATTTGACCTTGCTACTGACAGAGTGGAATTCAGCCACTCTGTGTGTGCAGAGGGCTTTGAACAGGTACAGAGCATCTGCCCAGCATCCCTGCAGGATCACAGCCTTGGGACTTAAGAGCTGTGAAGCAGTTTCACAACTTTACCCTGCAGGGATTTAGGTTTGCTTTTCTGTCTTTTACTATATGCTTTTAAAACAAGAAAATCTAAAACCCCCAAAACCTCACAGAACAAACCTCGTCCAAAATTCCTTGCTTTTCTCCTGGAAAATCAAGACCTAGACCTAAGTGTGTCAGCACCTCCAGGATGAGCAAATACTGGCCTGTTTGTAGACACCAACTTGGACTGGACCCTTTTTGCCTTGAAGACACACTGCACAGCTTTACCACTTCCTAGGCATGTTTCGTAGTAAGTTATTTAAATTTCTCATTAAAATTTGGAGAAACAAAAATAAATGTCAAAGTATGCATCTTATCTCATTTGCAATGTTACACTGAGTTTATTTTTAAAGCTTTGCAACGAAGGAACCAAAAGAATGCCATGTTCTCTTTGAAACACACGTAAAGTGCACATATTTAAAAAAAATATTCTGAGTTGTCTCTAACCAAGAATTATTACTGAAAAAGTTAGCAAAAGACTTTGATATTCCAGGAATTGCTCAGTTTGGTAGCAGCAGAGGACTAAAAGAAATCAAGAAAAAATAACCCATCAAATATCACTGTCCATTTTTCACCTCTAGATTGGAGCCTGTAACCCTGTATCTTTATTTCTGCAACACCCATATAGTGCAGTGGCCAATAATACATAATTTTATAGGAAACTGGTGCCTCAGACCATATATAACATTAAAAAAATATAAAAAATATAAAAAAAAAAAACAACCAAAAAAACCTCCCACGCTGCTGGACATTGGCGCTTAGAATTTATTGAGGTTTTAATATTGATTGAGCTTATCTTAAAAAAAAGTTACCATTTCATTTAGGAAGTGTCACTGCAAGGCTTAATACTTGCCCTTACAAGACACCTGTATAGCTACATTAATGCACAGGACATCTGAAATAGCCATTTGGGTAGTTAAAAATTAGACTTCAGGGCAGGAGACATTTTTAAAAAATGATAATAGCTCTGAGTGTCCATTGCTTTTATCTTAGGAACACGGAAAGATAACTCCATTTTCCAGGGGAGTCTGCCTCACAGGCATTAGCTGGGTGCTTATGGCAGGGCTGGGAGTACAGAGGTATGAGTATCCGCTCCAAGTGACTGAGCAGGGAGTGGGGATTCGGCTTCAGTGTTACACAGTCCAGACCTCCAGCAAGCCAAGCAAGCACTCCCTCTGAACCCAAAAGCCATCCGAGCAAAGCTTTGCAGAGGCTAACATTTCAATAAAATGATGTATGTGACAAAGTTTTGCTTCACCAAAGTACTCCAGATGGCTCTCCTGGGAAGCATTAAAGGGATGAAAAGAGGTAATGCTCCTAGGAGGTGGAGGATCCACAGGACAGATAGGGGCCTTTTCCCTTTTCCTCTGCGAAGTGACGTGACTGGTGCCACAGTATCAGAAATGCTGCAGAGCCCCCTAACTCCCACTCCTGTGTTTTAACTGGCGCATACCACTTAAAGATTAGGTTCCCTTCAAGACCTTTCCTTTTGCAGTGCACAATTTGGTCATCAGTATCCACTAAATCTAGTGTAAGTGTCAGTTTGAGATAGAACAGCCAGGGTTCTGCAAATTTCTTTTTCAAACAACTTAAGGCTGTGCTCCTAAAGGACTGACAGACTGTAGCATTAAAGAAGCTCCTCTACCCTAATCTGCTATGTAAAAATCCAAAGAAACATATTCCTGTGTAACTTTGACCAAGAGCTTTGAGCTCTGTGTGATGAATAGTTTCCCACCCCCACTGCAGATGTAGGCAAGAAAATAACAGTTAGAAAGAATAGCTTTATAGACCTGTCACACTAATCTTATCATTTTCATATAATGCAGTCAAATTCAAAATAGATTTCAACACAGACTGTTGGGAACCCAACCATAAAACTTTTTTTCTTCCATAAGAAATTCCTTAATTGAATTTTTAAGAGAAAATAAAATTAAAAAAAAAAAAATCAGAGCCTTTGTCATGCCATGCAAACCCCTTCCTTTTAAAGCCCTATTTCTCCATATCTCTCTGCAAAAACAATAAATGCATTCTTTCACACCACGAGTTAAGAAGTATATTATTTATTGTAGTCAGGAGTTCCTTTCTCGGTATCCTGGATATGAGCTCATGCCATATCAACAACCAACAATAGCTATTGTTCCTTGAGTTTGAAGGAAGTTTCTGTACACTGTTTCCTGAACACAGTATGTAAACTAATACATACAAAAAAGGTGTTTCATATTATTCCAGGTACATTGGGCCCCCTCCATGTCAGCCTGCTAGCAAGCTTTTTCCCAGAGTTGGAAGAGTAAAAGTATACTTGTGTTTATTCATTTGTGAATGGAAACAGGTACTTCCATCACGAACTATATGGGAACAGAACCCAAAGAAACACAACAATGTGTTTAATTTGGAAAGAGCACTTTCTAGCTCTTGGCTATTAAAACTGGCTGCCCTGCTGGGGTAGTTCCTCAGGTAAATCATCACTTCTGTGGTGTACTTAAGAAGGCTAAAAGCCTCCAGCTTGGTACACACGAGAAAGGTTGATGTTTACTATCATGTAACAGCAATGTCTCCCAGCAAAGGAGGTGTTGACTAAACTGAGTGACTGAGCTGTGACCTATTTCTGCACCAAACCCTCAGACCTAATATTCATGTAATACATGTATGCCTTGTTCTGCATAAAATTTACAGTTGCGCTGGAAAGATGGGGTGAACATCTCCAGAGTGCAAAGAAAACACATGAGCCTTCTCAGGATGCAAAACCAGGAATATCCCAGCATGACCAAAAAGGGCACACCTGCCTTGCAGTTTTACCGTTTGCAATACTACTACTGCCTTGCAGTATTACATATTCCTGCCATGGAAGGCAGAATCTCTTGGACTTTTCTTCACTGTCACACACTCTTCATCTTCGGGAGGAGGGACAAGGCATCCCACTTGCACCAGCATATCTGCAAGTAGTAGAGGTTATCCTTCCAAACTGCTAGCCACTCCTCAGGTCAAAGAAAGTAGGGCTATTTCTGTGGGTCGCAGTGAATGCTTGCACTCTCAAATGAGGTCTAGCGGGCTTTATTCCATGCAAATTGCTATGGAAATTGCTCTGTGTAGTGCCTACACAACTGTGCATCCTATGCAGTGTCTAACTCATGCATTCAACAGTTAGCCACACCACAGTAACAGACTCACAGAAGGTGGGAAGGCACCCCTTGCTCAAGCACAGTCATCTACAGTACATTATCCAGGACCATGTCTAGCCAGATTTTTAATAACTCC
This sequence comes from Psophia crepitans, assembly GCA_013399095.1. Taxonomy (NCBI): domain Eukaryota; kingdom Metazoa; phylum Chordata; class Aves; order Gruiformes; family Psophiidae; genus Psophia; species Psophia crepitans. The sequence continues at coordinate 123,892 of VWZZ01000759.1, read as the reverse complement.
AAGGGTGGAGACTTGACAGCCTCTCTGGGCACCCCTTTCTCATCTTCAGTCACCCTCACAGTAAAAAAAGTGTTCTTTTATGTTTAAGTGAAATTTTCTGTGTTGCATTTTGTGCCCAATGCCTCTTCTTCTGTCACCGGGCAGAGCAGGGAAGAGTCTGGTTCCAGTTTACTAAAGGAAGGAAGATGCTCAGTTTACTGCTATGGTTCTGCTACATACCCATGCATTTCCCCACCACCTGCTGGAGCTCTGCCCCCTTGTGTAAGATGGCACAGAGACATCCAGTGGAAAACACGTCTCAAAGACCCCAGCGGATTAGTCCTGGTTATGGAGCTACTGGAGAACTGCAGTAAGCACAGCTCGTGAGAAGGAGAATAGAGAAAACCGCCCAGTGCTAGGCTGAGCAGAATGCCATAGATGCAAGTCCCCCTCAGTGACATTCCTGTCTTTAGGGAACTTCATCTGGGCCCGTCCTTCCAGGTACCAGTTATGATGGTAACCCCATACCCTCAGTCATCCCAGTTTAATCACTGTCACGTTTCCAATGCAACACTCTAGGAAAGGAGACTATTTTCTGATGAGGATTGATGACCACGATGTGAAACTTGAAATGGGACAAGAAATACAGATATGATAAAGACATTAACAACGTATGGTTTAATATATCAAGGCTGGGCAAGCCAATTAGGACTGAACAGAAAGTAAGCTAAATCTTTTCCCACATCTCTAATCCTTTCTGTAGGATTTGAAAGAGAATAAAAAGCTGCTACTGCTTTTAAAGTTACTTTCATGATCATTTTTATGTTTTCATACTAATACTCATGCTCCTGCCAGGAGCACAACTGAAAGTGCCGAAATATCCCACAGCCATTCCTGCGAGATTTACAGACTAATTTTACAGATCTAACAAGTTTGAATTATTGGGATAGGATTCAAATAAGCTAGTAAATTTGGGAGTATCTCTCTGAATCCAATATGAGATCTTTACAGTTAGAATTTCCCTCAGCCCTATGGGAGCCACAGTATATTGTTGTGCTTTTATTGCATGTCCTATTTAAGGGTCTAATGCTAGCTCTTAGATCTTTTATTTCCAGGCAATCTGTTCAATTACTAACAGTGTCCAATTGACTCCTCTGACTGCTGCTATTCTCAGAGCATGAAAGTGTAAGTGAACTTGGAAGAGCAGAGTGAGGGCAGGCGGAGGTACGTACAGCCCAGCAAAGTCTGGGATGGTTTGTCTGTACTTCAGCTGCACTTCCATTTAAGCTTTCAGAGATCTTTAATACAGTCCACTGGTGAGAAAAAAAAGGAGGAAGGGAAATGAACAAAGGGAGAATCAAACAGGAAGATGAGAACATCTCTCACAGCCAGCAGCCTCCTCACTCCTGTAACGCGGGATTCCCTCTCAAACCCCCACTCAGGAAAGCACTATGGAAGGTACCGCAGTCCCTAGAACAATCCAGGAAAGACATTTTAATGCAAAAATTGACTAAATTATGATGCCAAGGATCTCTCTCTACTCCTCCTATAAAACTGGAAGAACAAAAGGCAACTTAAAGCCCCCTCTATCCTTGAACTGAACTTCTTAGTTTTAGCTCATCAGGCCAGCGCTGAATTTTAAATGAAACATTTAATTGTCCATTTTCTCATTCCACCCAAAAGTGGAAGGAAAAAAACTCATCAGTATTAATGATCAAAACCTACACAAAGAGAAAGTTTAATACATATATATGAATTGTGCCCTTGTAGACAAGGTTGCTGCTATCAATTGCTCCCTGGCAATGAATAACGAATTAACCTTCTGATCATCATCAGCTATGATTTTACTCTGGGTATGCCATGAATTCTGTTCCCAAAGTCAGTGAGGACCTGATCTTGCAAATATTTTGGAACACTTCAAGTTTTGACCCTAAAAATATATTACTTAACCCCAATGATTCCATCTTATTTGAGAATAACTTTAATGGAGTAGTTTCAGAGTATCTGCAAATGTGGGTGTTTGTGGTATTAGTGTGTATGTTTGAAAAAAAAAAATCTATGTAATATAGATATTTTTCATGTGTAAACGTTGAAGTTAAGAAAAATATTTTTAAAAAATTCTTAGATAGACATTCAAAGAAAAAATACTACTCCTCGTCTGTCTTAATGCATCTTTTTCACTGTAGGTTTTAACTAACAAACCCCTTAATCTTATCAACTTAAATTCGTGTCGTTTTTTTTTTACGTTTAGCAAAAAAAACCCCAAAAGATGCTTAAACTTAGAAACCATAATTTTACATAGGCTTAGAAAAGCAACATCTACAAACATTCCAAAGGAAAAAGGTTAATGAATAAGTAACTTCTCCATTTTCGCTCTGCTTCCACAAGCTCACCACCATGCACACACACAAGCACACACACACACGTGCGCACGTACACACAGGGAGTTTAAGGACTGCCTGGCAGCTGAAAGCAGCTATTCCGTACAAGCGACATTACAATAAAAACTATAGAAAAGAAGACTGCAAATGAAGTAGAGCTTTGGGCTTAGAAAGGCATTGTAAAATATTTTCCATTCAGCTATTAATATTGTATTAAAAAATAATAGTTTTAGCTCAAATTCCCATGTTTCAAAGCTCACACAGCTCTAACACTGAGGTTATCTTGTTTGGCATGAGAACAGCTCATGTCTACATTAAAGCTGGAAGCTTAGAAGTGACATAAACAGGCCTTTTTCTATAAAGATAAAAGGCTAAGCTTTAAAGAATTTTATATTTATAGATAAACGTTTCCATAGTAATCATTACAGTGAAACTTGCTGGTGTCAGCAATCCTTTGCATACCGAAATGGCTTATATTCAAATTAGCAGGAATCACAGACTCAGATCCCAGCTGCTACCTGAAAGAAGGGCCTACAGGAGAAGTGTGAATGGGGGCCTCTGGGGGGGGGGCGACTGCCCTTATTTTGATCACCTAGCTGCTCCTTTCTGCCCCACGTGCCGATACCTAAAACAGAAGATACGTTCTGGGAGGCAACTTCGCAGCACACAGAAACAATTTAGGTGACCCAAGTGTCCTTTTCCACCTCCAAGTTTTAAGCTTCAATGATATAAATACAGACAAATTAAAAAGCATAAGGCAGGCAACAAGCAGAAAGCTGTGTCCGGTGACAGCGGTACAGTTTTCCCCTCACCTTTTCCCTGCAGCCTGGCTTCTTTTACAGTAGGCTACAAATTCAGTCCCTGCTTTGCTGCTTATTGCTACCCAACTTCTTCCTACTTAGGGCGAAATCTCTTTCCCATAGCCCTCAGGGAAGCAGCATTTGCCCCCAGTGCTCAGCAGAGGCCGATACACGTATCGTCCCGCTGATGAGTCTTGCTGGATCAGGACTGCCACCTTATTACATCCCCTGCAACAGGCAGGCTAGCATTTAAAATGATGGAAGTTATTTAAAGCACCGAGGCTACAGTAATCACGTAAGATAAAGACTCAAACTGCATGTTTCTGGAGGTTTCTACAATGCCCTGAAGTCAATTAGGTTTTAATTAAAAAAAAAAAAAAGTGACATGAAGTCTTTCAGTCTATGAATTTTTAAAGTGCCGCTAGTTAATTAAACAAAGGAAAGAAAATATCACACTCCCTTTTTTACAGGTGGTGAGATGAAGGAGAAGAGAGGTGAGGTGACTTACTCAGGGACAACGTGGTAAGTCAGTAGTGCCTGGCACAGAACCAAGCCTCCTCACTCTGAGATTACATCCTACTCACTCCTTGAAGTCCTGAAGAAGGGGAAAGAAAAATAGCTAAGAGAGCTGTTCAGCTTTGAAATGAGAATGCTGTGTGTGTGAGCCCACAGGCGTATGAGCATATGCCACGAGAGAGATGCAAGCAATACTCCCTGATCAGCAATAATAAAAATCTCCCTCCTCCACCTTTTTTCTTCTTTTTTTCTTTTTTTTCTTTTTTTTTTTTTTTAAAAAAGGCAAACCAGAGTGGGGGGTAAGTCTGAGCGGTTTGCAATTAATATACAGATGTTTCCATTGTAATCAGCGCACTAATACCTGTCACTGTCAGCACCTCTTTCCAGAGAGGGCTCGCTCGCTGTTTCTCTTGGCACACAGTGCTCTGACACTCACAAGAGATTACTTTCATAAGGTGCTCCTTATGCACATTCAATACCCATTTTACCCAGGTTTTTATGATATCTTTGGAGACACATATCCAGTTTGGCTCCTGCAAAGCTGCTGAAGTCTGGGACTCAGCTGGCAGAAAAGTAGCCTCCAATAAATAATGAAACTCTTTTGGACGGGGAGATGTTTGCATTAACACCTAGCAGAAGGGAGGGAACGGGGCCGGGAAGGGTGGCTGCACTTCAAAGAGGTTGCCCCTGGCAGGCGCGGGCGCCCCGCAGCCAGCCGGTGCTGCCTGCGGTTGGCACGCTCTGCTGGAGCGATGGCTGCCTTGGCTGCGTGCGAGGGGCTCCGAGGAGCTCGGCAGGACGGCTCGTGGCTGGCCCTTGTTCTCAGGTGCTGTCACGGAGCATTAGAGCCCCATGTTAAGTAGGGAACAAGGCAGGAAACGCTGAAAGAAAGTGGAGGGCCTGCGCTCGGCTGATCAGCGCTTTGCCGGGTTTGATGCAGCAGTAGCCCCCTTTCTCTTTGCTTCAGGAAAACACTCTCAGTTGAATTACTTCTTCAAAAAATACCGTGTCCCGTGTGTTGTGCTACACTGGCTCCCTCACTTGCAAGACTCTCTTTCAAAACAGTTCTGTTCAAATCTATTTTGGTACACAGGTTCCTTGTGATATAGCTTAGGTTTTATCCTAGTCAGACGTGTCTCGGTGGAGATCTGCATAGCAGGCTGCCCCCATCCGAATACCAGCTTTTCCTGCGAGATGTTCAGCAGCAAGCCTGAAGCATTTCTTCTCCCCTCTCCTCCTCATCTCCCTTGTGTAACAGGATCAAAACACCAGAGAGGCAAGGTAGTATTGCAGTACAGTCATAGTACTTACGAATTATTTGACCTGAGCCAATGTCTAGGGAAGTCGGTTGGTTTTGGTTCAAACTGGACAGCAACGCTAATCACATTTTTTGGATTTCTGCAGCGCATGCCATCCCACCATGCCGTGTTTTACAGGCATCAGTTAAGACCTACAGGTTTCTGGTGAGGAAGAAAACCAGCCATGTTGTAGAGGAGGAACACATGCCAAGGCAGATCTTCTGCTATGTGCTACTCAGAAGATCATGAAGAGAAATCCGGGAATTCTCAATCATTGCTGCACCTCTACTCTCAGTGGCCACCGATTATGCAAATCCACAGGGGATGACAAAGCGGTTCTCTCTGAAGCCATTCCCCCCCTAACACACACATCCTGGGAAGTACCCACCTTCCTGGCTGTACCTATGGGTGTATTGTCTGTGCACACCAGCAGCTTCCAAGTTCGTACCTCAGATGCAACTGCACACCACCTCTCTGAGTACATGCACGTACACGCATAATTTTGAAAATTAGATATCCGCTCGCCAGCCATTACTTATCACACAGTAGGGTCTGATAGACCACCGGTTCCTCTCAGTTGCTTTGAGCAGGAAATAAATGCAATTACTTGCCCGGTCTGTTGGCAAATGCTGATTTTTGCATTGTTCTATCATTTCTCTGTGTGTGTGTCAGAGGGACATAGATTTGGAGAAGAGCAGATGCTGTAGTTAAATACCCTGATACTCCAGTCTAAGCTCTTGTTATTGTGAGTTTTATGAAATAAATTCTGCACTGAAATTTTCCATGTGTGGTCTCAATGGAAGGTAACGTATTACAGAAAGTTTGAGAGAAAGGCTGCTTAGACATTTTATGTTAGAAGAGTAGGATGGAAAACACTTTTGCTGCAAGTTTCAAATGTCATTTTTTTTAAAAAAAATGGCCAAAATTAGAAACTTCAAACGCAGTTTCCTTCAGTTTTTATAGCCTCTGTTGAAAAAACAAAGTCTGAGGCAAATTGGCCAAGAGTTTTTGAATGACCACATTTGCAGATGCCGATTATAAAAAAAAACTATGCCATCTACGTTCCAGAATATTTCAGGACTCCCAGACAACATTGGAAGGGAGTTAAATGGACCTATTTCACCACTGTTTTTTGATGGAGCAATGCATAATTAGGGACAGGATAATGAAACGCTCGACTGCTCTGAAATGCCATCTCAAATTATTTGAATAAGAGGTGAGCCAATATGTAACTTCACGCAGCACTTCATAGTGGCAGAAATGCCAAGAGTATCCCACTCAAATATAGGGAAAGATGCAATTCCCCCTTATGTTCTTTCTATTTCTTGATTTTTCCAGCTCCTTTTTTTCCTCCCCATGAATTGCCTGTCGCCCCCACCATCCTCCTTCACCTTCCCACACAGATCCTTTTTTGTAAGTAACTGTGGAACGTTCCAGCCACGCTGCGAGTTAATGCAGTGCGATAGAGGGAGAGGCAACATCAGGGAGTCAGAGATTTGAAAAGTTAAGGGGCTGAGTCTCTGGCTTCGGTTCAATCGATAATCGCTGTGCATCTGGCCCCATGTTTCTCCTGCACAATTAACTCAGCCACGTTGCTCATACCTTTTCTTTTACATCAATTTGCAGAAAATAAATTTAGTGTTTGCAACACTGGGTCCTGATCATGCAGGATGGTGAAGAAAACGTCTCAGTGATGTCAGCATAGACAAAGAGAGATTCAGTGCAACGGGCCCAAGTAGACCCTGGGTTACAAAGGTTTAATTTGCAATGCTCCTCAAGATCAGCTAACTGTTGCAGTAGGAGCCTTTTTCCCTTGTACAGCAACTTCAGGTCCTGATGGGAGGAAAATGCCCGTAGCCAGTGAGGTTGAAAACTGGGCAAATAATAACAAAATGAGAAGTGTGGGATAAGTGGGGCTGGGCTGCTTTGTTTGTTGTTGTTCTGAGAAACCATTTAATCAGGCAAGGGTCAGGCACTGCCTGTGTACTGTGATAGCTGCCTCAGTAGTCTGGGTAACTGTGGAGTAATTTCAGCTGCAAAATTAATAGTTTTCTCCCACTCCAGAAATGACCACAACCCTCACATGTGTTTTGGTGTGGAGGTGCTTTATGTTGCTCCAGGTTATGCCCCTATTTACCCAGAGGAGGCTAAAGCATTATAGGTAGTGTTGGAAGTGCCTGAGGCATGGGCTTTTCATGCCCACCCTCCACTTTTCTTTGTATCACTAATCTAAATGCCAACCTCCCTAAATTCTTACCAGGTCAATTAAAGCAGTACAACTACTTGCACCCAGGATAACCTGAGCAAGACTCAAAACACACCAGTTTCTCAAAATGTTTCCCTGCCAGCTCCAAGTCCCACTCCACGCCACAAAACTGAGCCAGCGGGAAGTCAGTAAGGCTCAGCAAGTTCCTCCCCGCCGGGGGCAGGGTGCTGCGTTTGGCTGGGATAGAGGCAATTGTCTTCACAGTAGCTAATACGGGGCTGTGGTTTGGTTTTGTGCTGGAAACAGTGTTGATAACACAGGGATGTTTTTGTTACTGCTGAGCAGTGCTGACACAGAGCCAAGGCCTTTGCTGTTCCTCACCCCATCCCACTGGTGAGTGGGCTGGGGGTGCACAAGGAGTTGGGAGGGGACAGAGCTGGGACAGCTGACCCCAGCTGACCAAAGGGGTATTCCATAGCATATGGCGTCATGCTCAGTATATAAAGCTGGGGGAAGGATGAGGAAACAGGTGGGGGCAGGGGGAGGGAGGTGTTTGGAATGATGGCGTTTGTCTGTCTGTTACACATGACAGAGCCCTGCTGTCCTGGGGATGCCTGAACCCCTGCCTGCCATGGGGAGTGGTAAATTAATTCCCTGTCTTGCTTTGCTCGTGCGCGCGGCTTTTGCTTCACTTATTAAACTGCCTTTGTCTCAACCCACAAGTTCTCTCACTTTTACTCTTCCAGTTCTCTTCCCCATCCCATCCCGGGGGCAGTAAGCGAGCAGCTGCGTGGGGCTTAGCTGCGGGCTGGGGTTAAACCATGGCAGGTAGCTTTCCCCACTCTCACTTTAATGCGAGCCAACCACAGTAGCAGTGCTGGGTTGCCTGTGGCCCTCTGGCAGGACACTGCCACCAGCCCCCTGAGAGGCTGAGCAGCCCCTAAGCTGTAGGGCCAAGCTCGGGGCATAACAGTGAAGTCACCCTTCTCCATCACAGCCTGCCATCAGCCTCACCCCACCATCCACAAGAGCTCCGCAGTCCCTACACTGGCTGACTCACGATGCTGTAGGACAAAAGGTTGGTTAAGGATATTTAAGCTTTTTTTGGTTTCATTATCACTTCACAGCACCAAGAAGTGAGTGGGGGAGCTTCGGTTAGTTGACATTTACAGCATGCTAAATTGCACACCCAGCGTTAACTTCAATGGCTAATCATGGTGATCCATGATGGTAATTCTACCTTCTCTTCTTCTCTACCAACTGAAAGCGAAAAGCTACATAAAGCTTTGCAAGTATAATCCAAAAGCAGGCTGAAGGAGATGTCCCAATTCTAGCTTAAAGTACTAAAAAAAATACACATACATACGTACAAACTACTTGGGTCTGACTTTCCCTCATTTGTTCCCTCCTTTGCCTTTCCCTACATCAATCCTACCACAAAGGCAAAAGTACAGTTCACCTGACTTCCCACTTTCTCGTGAGATTGCCAGTACACTACAGTCAGATGTCGTCTGGTATTCATCTCAACTAACATTCTAATGACCTTTTGTGTGAATTTGTTCCTCATTAAATGTTCCTGTACACATTGCAATATCATGCAGAGAAGGATGGAGCAAAGGAAAACAAACAGTGAAGTTTTTGACTAAAGTTATCTTTGCTGACCAAATGAAACACATTTTTTCCTCTAATTTTATGTACCATTTTTTCCTCTAATTTTATTCTACCTGAATGAATCCTTCCTTCATTTTGTTGCAATAATTATTTTTAAAATTCTGAATGTAAGTAAAATTTAAGACAACAAAGCAAAGCACTTCAAATAAAAAAGTAAAAAAAATTCTTTTTGAAATTCAAAATTTTTTTCTTTTTTTTTTTTTGACAGATTTGTGAATTTGTTTCTTCTGGAGCTAAATATACAGAGCTGCAAAAATTTTGCCTACCTCTGAAGAGAAGTGGGTTTGCGTGTGTCTGCATTTCTGCATGAAAAGAAGGGCCATTTAGCAAGCTGGGACAATGCTGAGAGCTGCCAGTGCCGCCCCACTTGATTGCCAATGTTGGCTACTGTCTGCTGCCTGCCTGGAATCATTTTGCCATGGATCATATAATCCCCTAGCATCATTACCAGGATCCCCAAGGCTTGAGGGTCTAGAACTCGGTGCAAGCATGAAATATTGCTCATACTCAGTTTGCACCAGTCAGTAGCAGCAACATTCACACAGAAAAGGGAAATGTCTATGGATTTGAGTAGTAGTCTAGCAAATCCCCATTAGATTCTTTTCCCTCCCTCCCCGAATAAACGAAACCAAACAAAAACTGATGTTGATCACCGCGTATTCAGGGTCATGGGCCCCTTTCTCAGCTGGAGCGCAGCAGAGCTCCCCTGGCTCTCTCTCAGTGCAATGAGGCTGATTTATACAAGTGGGGCACATGTCCCACAGTTTACGTTACACATCCACAATCCCATATAGATTTAATTTTGCTTTTTAAAGCCTACAGAAATCCACAAATTCACACCTTTTAGCATTATTCACTTTGAGCTTGTCAGTTTTTCTGCAGTAATCGATTAACAGTTGTTTTCAAGTTAGGCTTTATCTCTTGTTGGCGGGTATATTTATGACACATGGTTACACCTACAAGAATACATTAAAAGTTTTTTGAGCAACTTGGAACTACAAAGGCAAACTAGTGCCTTGCAGTTGCTATAATCTTTGATGTCAGTAGGAGACTGCATTTACCAAAATCAAGCAAGAGAGTTCTGTTTTCTGCGATTAAAGCAATCCAGGTTAAACTTTTAAAGAAACCGAGTCAATGCAAGTAACTTTGACATATTTTTTTGAAATGTTCAGAAATGTTAACCATGCATAAAACTTTTACCTGTGTATCTCCCCCTCGATTAACTTCTTTTTCTGAGAGAGAGAATGCTGTTTCTTAGATAGCCTCCAGTTGAACAAAGGAGAAGCAGAGCCTGAACTGTGTGCTCTGGGCACCAGAATCTGATGCAGCTCGCTTTCATCTCAGTGTAGCTTATCTGGTAGGCAGACCCAATGGAGGCATGAATTCCTAAGGATAAGTTATATTATACAGCATGTGACTGGATTCAGCCAACTCACTAGTGATGAATTTGCCTTCTCTTCCAGAGTTTTTCTTGCTTTTAAACAGAAACCTTCCCAAACGGAATTAGTCTGTCGGTGCAATCTTTACCATAGTTAGACATGATGCAAAAAAAAAGTATACAAACATGCAAGTTACAGTCCCACAGTCCGGCCTGCACGTCAAACTAGACAAATGTGATTATATTCACGCAAACATACACATACATAAACCACACATGATCTGAGCGAACTTATCTTTAACGACACAGGTTTGTGACTCAGGAAAATAGAATTAAGTTCCCAGCCTTGCTACTGAATTCTTCTGTTACTTGAGGTAACACATGCAATATCTTAGTCTCTCATTCACTTGTGGAGACAAAATAGTCCTTTGGGGGCAAGGGCTGTCTTCACTGCGTGCTTGTGCATTGCCTAATGGAATAACTCTGATGTGAGTTGGAATTTTGTCATGTCACAAGTAAGTTATTGATAGTCCTTTTTTTTTTTTAAATGCCAAAAGTGGATCACAATGAGGGCAGTGTTGGGCAAATACTATATTAAGGAACAACATGTTTCTAGTTTCATTTTCTCCCGTGGTAATAAATACTGCAAACACTTGTCTTAGAGTACTAGTTCAAAGCATTCCAGGTTGCAGTGAGCTACTTTTCTGTTAGGGGGATATCAGTATAATGTATGCTGGTATTTTATAAGGGCTTTCTTCAGACATGCAGAAATTTGAGACAGAATTCATCAACACCTTTCCTCCGACTGCCAACGCAGAGCCGTGGCTGGGAGATGTGAAATATTCTGTAGCAGCTAGGGAACAGAGGACCTAACTGGGGAAAGCAATCAAAACTGCATGGCGGTGCACAGACTGTAAAGCCCCTGCCCGACTCGCATCAGCCAGCGCTCGTCTAGGTTGCATTTGAATCAAATAGTGTTATTTTAATATTTCTTCTGGAAAGGTAGCAACTTCATTAAATGTGACACTGCACATTATCCACCATCACTCTCGTCATCCTCCTCTAGGATACACCCACATCTCCAAGCTACAGAAAGCTGCAGAGCCGAAGACCCTCGTTGCCCATTAACTACCAAGAAGAGACCAAGCACTACTTTCCAAGCTCTGTGTCACAATTATTTACCGCACAGACCTCTGCTTTTAAATATGTGTTTTAATTTCCTATAATCCCAGCTCCTACCATGATTATGTGGAATTCCATTTATTCTATTTGTTCTATTTTAAAGGGGATGAAGTCATCTGTGCTGGAAACTATGACCTGATTGAAAGTACTGAAATGCTGCAATGTCTCAGACACAGCTCTGGCACATGAAGAAGTATAAATTAAACTCTTCTGCAGACATTTGATCTCTTGCTATGAAAAGGGATATTGTGCTTCCTCTGTTTAACAGTATTCTCTGTCCACTGTGAAAAGAACCCTGTTTGCACTTTTTTTTTTTTAAAAAAAGTGTGGCATTTTTTTCCACTCTAAATAGGATTGCAAATTAGGCTTCGGCATGTATACACACAGAGTCTATATATTACTGACTGCTGTGAACTAAGGGATGCCAATGCCAGATCTCACAGACTCATTAACCAACTGATTCTGTCGTTACCAGTGAATCTAATGCTTCTGAGCTCCAGGACTGTGTATAGTGCAAGCACTCCAGAATTGCAAACCATTTTTGGTCATGAGTAACAGATGAGCAGAAGGCAAGGCAGCATATTAATCCAGTCAATAGTCATTGCTTATAGTTATCTACAAAAATTCCAGTAGTCATGCAAACTCTGCCCCTCTTACCGTAAAGTCTCCAACTACAGATACCGTTTCTTTATTCAAGGGAATTCTATGTCCCTTGAAAACTCTAATGTAGTTCTGTGCAGAGGGGTCTTCTTACTCTAGAATTTTAAGTAAATGTGTATAAAGCCGGGGTCATACAGCATGAGCTATAATTCAGCACTCTGAGCTGTAAAATAATTCAGCAAAGGTAACCATCGCATGCTGTACGTTTGCTACAGAATTAACTCAACCTGCCTACTCACCTCTAGAGCTAAGGAAGCATAAGTGAGGATAGCCATGCCGAAAAATAGTACTTAGTTACTGTGGGGTTAGAAACAGATGAGGTGTGTGAACTACAGCAAATTCCCCCTCTTTTCCACTACAAGCCAGACAACTCATACTAATAGTTAAAGAGTTTTTTATGTCGGTAAGATTCATGTTAGAGGCGATACTCTTGTTCAGTGAAAACAGACGTTTAGTGATTTCTGTATCAAATGCTTTCAACTTACGATAATACTGGACAAGATCTCAAAATGCTCAACACTAACCTGCCTTCGATCCCATGAAAATTGAGGGGGGAAATAAACCCCTCACTGCAGGCAGTGAAAGCAGACTAAAGACAACAGATATATTTCTTTTTATAAATCTCAATAGCAGATTTTTTTAAAAAATATAAGTCCTCCAAAAAATGCAGCCGTATACTGGTAGTTGAGTTATTTCTGTGCTGTATATGGCTACCACTAATAGTGTTTTACAGTGTGATGTAGACCCATGGCCAGGCAGGGTAGGGCTGTGGGGAGCTGGAGACCAGACCTACTGCAGCATCCCCGGGGCAGCAACAGATGGCCCTGCGGAGGGGGGTGTAAATGGGGTCCTGGGCCATGGGCGGAGGGGAGGAAGTCTGGGCAGGGCTACTCAGCCCTGTCACCAGCACAGTGGAAGGAACAAATAAACTGCCTTAACTTACAATCTTTTGCGAGGGGCCCAATGCCCAGTTGTAGGATCTTCTCTTCTAGCTGTTGGTGCAAATAACATTTTCAGAGAAACACATCACCTCTTCTATTTTAATGCCAGAAACAACTCAGTCCCCTGTCCCTGCCTCAATACAAATGTGTATCTTCAGCTAGCCAAAAGATTTCTGTTGATATTTCTTAGAAGACTGTTATTTTGCTAACCGTCATTTTTAATAGCATGTTCTTTCTTTAAAAAGAATCTGAACTTTGTTGAAACAGAAAGGTTTTGAGTATTGTAGCCACAAATATTTTGAGGTTACCTCTACTAGTCTCCACTTCTCCCTATGTTTTCTACTGCTAATGGAGCCTTACAGAAAAAAAAAAAGCCAAACATTTCATTCTATATTCCCTCCTCCTTTCATTTCACAATGGTACGATGTACAGTCATTGCTCTTTGATGTTCAGTTGTGCTGGGATTTTCAAAGGAAATTAGCTTCCAAACTATGATGACACTTAGCACCAGAAGCTGAGCACCTAACTTCAGTGGGTCTCTCTGAGTATTCAGGCTCAAGCTCCAATATTGAAAAAATACATGTCATCTGTAACCTAGAGATTGACATCTTTTGTGGCATTTAGTCCTGTCAGAGATATGTGATAGCGTGGAAGAAATTAATGTGCACCGGAAAATGGAAAAACTGCAGTATAAAACACACATCTCTTCAGGGTGGTTTTTTTTTTCAGTCAGAAATCCGTATGTCATCTTAGGACACTTCAATATAAAATAAAAATCAGCTAATACAATCAAAACATTATAACACACATTGGCCGTGCAGCTTCTGCTTCATATTTGCAGAGCCATTCCACTAGTCTTTGAACACTGCATTTGAGTGCTTTATTCTGAGGTGGCTGCTCTTGTGGAACAGGATTCAGAAATTGTTTGAGTGCGTTCAGTGTGACTGGATTTGTTTTGCTTTGGTAGGGAAAAGCATTTTCAGTAAGTTGAAGCTTTGCGACCGGGCAGTTCCTTAACAAAGAGGGGAGTCAGAATCTGGTCCCCACTCAGGGACCACGTTTTATGTGTAATAATCAGTCAAGGGAAAGGACATTTTCACTGGCAGTCAGAAGGAAGGGGAAACAGATGTACTAATTGGTAAGCTGCTAAGTAAAAGAAAGTAGGTGAGGGTCATCTTTAAAGACAAGCTCAGGCAGCCTTCGCAACCTCAATCAGAGAGAGAGTGGGCTTATGGCAAGCATCTGACCTCCAGAGCACCCAACTCCAGGGATCAGACCAGGCTTTCCTCAAAACTGAGGTCCAGCTGCTCAGCTTGAAGCGCTTCTAGCAACACACCTGAGCCGAAGATCTTTAACTTGAAATTTAAATGTAGATAGCAGAAGGTATCACCAGAGCAGTTTGCTATGATCCATAATTCCTTTAAACTAAAATCACAGTCCAGCTTCCCAGGGTGCTTTTCTGTATGTGGCGGGTACAAGTGGCTTCCCCTGAGCACTGCAAAAAGGAGGAGGAACAGTTCACCGCTAGCTGAAGTATAATCATCTCATCATTATGAATATGAACCCTTATGAGCTGTAAATTCCTAATTGAAATTTAACAAATTTAATGAATAGATTTCCTGTTTTTTCCCCAGGGCTCTAACATTCCTAGCTGATGAAGATGAGTCCTCCCTTTGCTTTACCTTTGCAGTTAGTCATCTAATCCTTGAGACGGTTACAGCAGCACTGTGTCAAATCACATTTCTGATTTCAGTGTAAGAGTTTCTCTTCGCATGCTTCTTTTCCTTCAGCGTCCAGGACATCTTTGAGAACCCCGCAGATGTTCTCCAACAAGCAGTTTCCCAGCCCCAACCAGCTACCCCTGGTTGCACCATCTTGTCTCACCCCCTGATGTGATGATGCAGCCAGTCATCCCAGCTATGCCTCCTTTACTGCTAATGGCTGGGAGGTGGGTTGGGAAGCAGTGTGCCCATTTTTGACTGCCATCCATCGTAGTTCACCTGGCATCCTAGACAGGAAACTGCAGAGGCGTCACCTGAAGATCTCTAACAAATATCTATGGAGAAGGAGCATGTGTCCTCATAGATGGGAACACATTCATTAGATTTTTCCAGTAGTCTGCTGCTTTAATAAGGTTTTAGCAATCCAGAGCACAGAGCCACAAAAACTTCCCAGAGGTACATTTTTCCTGCTAACGAGGCAGAGCATCATGTATCTCTCCATGAGGATGAGGAAAAAGCAATAGCCAAGTCTTCTCACCAAGGATGCTTTGGATTCAGTGCTGCTGAAGACTTTATAGCTTCCTGAGCTGGAAAACCATAACAACCTCTCTGAATTTCACTGGCATTCATCCCATATGATGATTGACTCCCTCAAACCAGCAAAAGAAAAAATTGTGACGGTAGATGTTTTCTGATCTCTCTAAATCCTACGTTGCTTTACTCCACCTACGTCCACATAAATCACAAAGGGACCACATTTCTCTAGAAAGGATAATCCCAAGAAAATACGACCACAAAACCTGCAGTGGGTCAGGCTGTCCTGTCTCCAACTGTGGCCATAGGTGGATGCCCGGGAGTATATAAAAATAGAGCAAGAAAGGGCTATTTCTTAAAAATACTCTCTCAGCTTCCAACAATTTCTTACTCCGAAACTTCATGAGAATGTTCTCATAAAGCCATGTCCCCTCTTCCAAAAAACCCATTCTGTCTGTACTCTCTGCACAGTGTAAAGCCAGCACTGAGCCTGACAGTTTGGTCCTTCCAATTCTTAGAGCAATCAAGTGGGACTACACGTGAGCGTGCCCCCACCAAAGTCTTTCCATACCCAGCTGGCTTTCCTCCAGCTGCACTACTGACTATTAGCGCAAGATGCTGAAAGGCAGAGTCCTCCCACCTCCACTGCTGTTTGTAGTTGTTCCTACCATAAGTCATCCTTCAAAAGGAGGGAAAGAAATTGCATCAAGAGAAGGTGAAGGATGTTGCGTCCTCCAGTTTCCCTCCCTTCTCAGGAATGATGTGGCAATCAGCTTGGCTTTGCCCAGAAATACCAAGAAGTTATTAATAATATTTATTATTCCTCAGTGTTTTCCACTGTCCCAGAAAAGCTGCTAGCTAGCTGCTCTTGAAAGGTACGTATATAAAAACTTACCATCATACTAAAAGAAAAATGGTTAGTATCTAATCTGGATATAGAAAAGCACTATCCAATTTTCATCAAAATCTACTGTAAACTCATTTGTCTTGATGCTTGAACTGTAATGATCAAGGTTCAAGCTGTGCTTATTATGCACTTCCGGACTGGAAAAAGAGAAAGAAGACACACGACATTATTTCCATTCCCTGACTGGCTCTGATGACCGAGTTTCTGATGCAAAAGGCCCAAAGAAGAAGAAGTGAAAATTCACTTTGGTTAAAAATTCACACGTCCAAGCCTAGAATTTGTTTCCTGCGAATGCTTATTAAAATTCAACTCCATGGATGTTCATGAAAAGGGTACAGAGTGGATAAACCCTGGCAGTGTGGATTACAGTTTCAAATGAATATTAGCCATCCTTTTAACAGCATTCATTAAACCCTATTTTGCAGTTTTAATCATAAAGGCCTCTGAGACATGTCTTTAAGTTCAATAACAAAACTAATGCATTAATTGATGATGGTAAGTATTTACCTTTGGACAAAAATATAATATTCCAGCTATGATTATAATGGCCATTATTATTTTCTTTTAAAAATTTGTTGTACCTTTTAGAGGCACTTCAGTAACCATGTTGTTTCAGGATACAAAGGGCTACAGAGAATTGCCCACTCTGAATAGTCCTCTGAATGGGGCCTTTGTTTTGTGTGCTGTTTTGGTAGGAAATGGTTGCTATTTAGGTCTCCAAGAGGGAATATAAAACTATGCTCACCTAATCAAACAGACCAGTAAATACAGCAGTTAATCTGACAACTTCAAATTCCTGAATTGCATTTGGAGAAACAATTTAACACAAACAATCATTTAAAGCCTGCATTAATCATCCACCTTGGGTTACTAAGGTGCATAATTTGTTTTAATTATTGCAAACTCGTGGTTCTAAATGACATTTCTAGCAGTTGGATGTTTTATTGAAACCAAAAGAGGTAAAAGGTACTGTTAATCTTTTACATCAACAGAGTTGTAAAATAAAAGCAGCAGAAGATAGACCGATCGTAACTCTATGTTTAAAAAACGTAACTGTCCTAAGTATTCTACATAAGAGGAATACAATTGCCTGTGAACTAAATCAGCTATTGCTCCCCATGGTGGCAAAATATTCCTTTCTGAGCAACCTGGCATGGTGAATGTGAATCTGGAAGTGTGGTTTGTTTTGCTTGAATTATTAACATAACTACAAGAGCTTCATAGTTTCCTTGAACAGGTTCAGTGGGCACTTCAGAAACAAAAGGGAGGAAGGGAAAAGCACGTGCAACAAAAATTTCCACCTGGCACTTCAGTGCAACACAGAATAGCACTTTAAAGCAACAGAAAAAGGCTTTCTCATTTGGATATAGTAAAATATAAAGATATAACTACTATATTTATGTCTTATGCCTCTCAGAAGAATAGCAACAGCAACATTTTGTACGTCTGTCCTTGCAGTGTTACAAGGTAGTTTGGCCAAAGCTGGCTCTGTTTTTAAAGCATTACACAAACTCTTTCTTCTCTCTTAAAAAAAAAAATAAAAAAAAAAAATAATCCTGGCTTTTAAAAGAGCCATTGTCACTTCTGGCTGAATGTTTATTTTACTGTCTCCTGCACAGCAGAGGGCATTCCACCTATAAAGAGCAATTATATAGCACTGGGACAATCTGAATACTCTAATCAATGCTAGTTAAAGCGCAGATAAATAAACTTTTATAGTGCCAGGGCTCCTACCCTCCATGGAAATTATTGTTAATTTATTGAATCAATAATCTTGGAACAATAAATTATAACGCCTTTTGTTTTACTAAACCCATCTTGCAGCATGTTTAAAAAGCACAGCTTTATAAATATTGCAACAGGCTAGGGGGAGATTTCGAACCAAGGCTTTGTGTCTTTCCCATTATGTAAAAGATTATATTGTAAAAACAAAAAAAAATGCAAAAACCCAAACAAAACAAAACAAAAAACCCCAACAACAAAAAACTTGAAGGTGCAGAGACACTGAAAAAATAAATCCTTAAATACATAAACTGCCTGGGTTGTAGCACAGCCATTTCAGGGGTGTATTTTTAATTCCTTCATTACTAGCAATACCTTTAGCCATTTATTTTCCATAATGTGTAAAACACCAGATTTGTAAGAACTCTGATGTTTTAAAACTCAAGACCAGAGACTGATCTCCACTACAGCAGAACTTCGCAATAGCTCTTTTAACTTCAGCAGCACAATTCTGGATCTACATCGATGTAACAGTGATCACAGACTTACCCAACAACTGAAAATATATTTTCTTTAGAAGCAATTTCACCCCCAAAAGATGTCAGTGGAATTAATTTAAGCTTTAGAAAACATCACATCATTCAGGCTAGTAGACACCATGCAGATATTTACTTCTCCATAAGCTTTCCTACTCTGTATTCTTGCAATAGCTATCGCAAGGAAACCCACATCTTTGGCTGTTGAGGTGCTAGAGCAATACAGTTAATCTCCCTGTGGTCTGGGCCATGTGAAAATGTTCCACGCATCTGTAGCTCGCTGATTCCAGTTTGTATCAGTTCAAGAAGACAATCAAACATCTTCTTGTGAGGAACTGGCAGTTTCTATTTACCTTTTCCAGACAAAATGAGCTGGAGCAGGGACTGTTGGCTGTTCTAGTGGGAACAGTTTCAGGACAGGAACAGAGATACACAGCAGAGCCTGTGTTTTACTTTGAATAGCTGGTTGTTCTGGGGTAAGGTGAGGGTTTACCTGGTGGTAATGAGAAAATTCCCCCTGAATTTAATGCGTCGGAATTTCATCCCAGTTCTTTTTGACTAGTTGCTATCAAGGTTTCAACACTGGGACACTTATTGATGAGAACCAGACCTTCAACAAGGTGTAAATTAACTTAGTTGAGTAGGAATTAATTATTCTACATTTCTAGATTTGAAACAGCTGAGCATTTAGCCCAGAGACAGTTAGTTCTCTATCCGTGTTTAAGAAAAAATCCTACATGAGTTTCCATCCTGCTTCTGATCTCCTATTTTTGATGAAGGTTTTTGAAGCTGGAGCCACAGTCCCTAGCTTATGTAAGCTTTGCTTATTACACAATGCGCTAAACATAAGTAAAAGTAGGCTGAATCATATGGGGATGCAAACCTGGCCAAAACCCCCAGAAATCTCTGAGGTGGGTGTGAGGAAAATCAGCTGCTGTAATTATGATGGTGGTTGTGGGGGATAAGGGACCAGCCAGATTTGGCTGAATTCAAAGCAGTGCTTTTTGATTTAGAGACAGGGAGTGTATTTTGTCTTGTCTTCAGATTGTTAATTTTTAACTCTTGCTGTTTACAAGGTTGCCAGTGCCCAGATGGGAAGCATCACTTCAAATTCTGCCTGCATCATCAGACAGCACCCATCAACAGATAATTTTACAATTACTCTTCCAGTCACTGGCAGGCTGTGGCCATTTTGTCTTGGTACCTCTAATCCAGTTCACCACTGCTCTTCTGCAGTTTGTCATAAGCCTCTAGTATGCTGCAGCTTGAAGCTCCACGGCATCATGCCTTTTTATCCCCATACCATGCGCTTCTCAGTCCTTTTGTTCTGACTTATCAACACAAAGGAAGAATTTCTATGGGAGGTTGTCCCCGTGCATCAGACACACCTGCCTATCTTTTCTGACAAAGTTGTACACTTAGCCTTAAGAATTGCTTATGGTGCTGAACTTGGCTCATGAAGTCTGGGATGTTTCAGGAATCTTTGGATGAAAGAAACTACGTAATGAAAGCCATTTTCAGCAGGAACAGCATCTATAATTCAGAGACTTAAGGCTGCACCATTAAAATCCTTGGGAGTTTTGTCACTGATTTAATCAAGAAGAGGAAGCCCATACTTGAAAAGCTACATCCAAAATATAATTATCTATCATTTTTTAATAAAATGTTTAGGACAATACACACTTGTAGTAATATCTATGGATAAGAAATTACAGGATAAATGGTTGTCCAAAGCTGCTGTTCTAAGATTTTCCTATACTTCACATTAACTCCTCTACTGTCTCTGCAGCAACTGTATACAATTATCTTCTCTCGAACAACATCCCTAAAGCAGATGTAATTAGGGATCTCTGGAACCAACATATGCATATCTTAATTACAGAACCAGTTTGGGATATTATTTCTTCCAACATTTGCCAAAAAAAAAAAAAAGTCATGAACATCTAACTTAAGAAATAGTTATTTTTACGCTAGCTTTGATTAGAATGCACTCAGCTAAACTGATCACTCTAAATAATATGATGATTTATTACCAGGGGAGAGAGGACCATACAGCACCCGTTCTAGCAATGTTGGAAGACAGAAGGCCGAAGTTTTTATCACACTACACACTGAACAATCTCTTATAACAGAACAAAGTCAGCATCTAAATACTACTACTTCAGAGCTGTCCATATACTCATAGCAGTTGTAAGTTGCTAACTAAGATGCAAGGTAAGGGAGAAGCAGACTCCTTAATATGCAGAGTTCAATCAACTGTTTGACTTCTGAGTTTCAAAAATGTTTTCAACAGTTTAGTTAGCCTTAGCATATTACAGGGAAGGAAAAACAAAGAAAAAGAGTTCTTGGGTTGAAAAGCACCTGGTTTACCAAGATCCCAAACTTTTCTCCTGAGTCAATAAAGTAAAAATAGACATCACTGTGTATTGAAACATTACATACATTCATGGGATTGGATCAATGTTTATAAGCAAAGCAATATAGAAAATATTGCATCTGTAACTACTTACTGCTTACAGAATCTGTATATTTTTTCCTCGAACTGTTATCGACATCTTCTCTGGAACTCTTTTTGCAGCCTTTATGTTCTATAGAGAAAAGGTCATCTTCATTCAATGGGCTAACAACTGCAGAAAAAGAAACAGGAAGCAGAAATTCTTGGTTTTCAATCTCCAGTCTGAGACTAACCTCCTCATTTTCCATTTCTCCTGTGAAATTAGGAAATACCAAAACTTAGTTTCCTCAACAGGTGCTGTTTGTAAGCGTTACAATTCCATAGCGATCAGACACATCACAAATGCTTTGTAAATGAAACCATTTTTACAAATCAAGTGGGCTTCTGCACAATAATTATTTTTGATAGGAGTGAGTGAACAAAATACACCCCCCTCGTTAATTCTTTCATAGAATAAATGAAGACTTTACAACTCATATCCCCAGTCTCCGTAATTGTTTTCTAGTTCAAACTCTTTACCCTGTACTTATTATCATATTTCATAACTTCTTTAATATAGATATTTTTGTAACAGCTTTGTTTTCTTCAGATTTTTAATGCCACTTGTTACAGGTGACCCATGCCTCCCTAGGGACTCTGAATATCACATATTTATCTTTAGTATTAGAAAGATCAATCCTTTTGGATGTTTAAGTGTGAAGACCAGAGGGTTGCACTACAATAATCTTCACTAGTTGATAAAATACAGGTATTGGTGTATTTCTTTCAGCCTGCTTTAATTTAACTGTTGGCTGTGGAGGACAAAGAACAAGTCAACAGCTTCAGTTAAGACATGAACCAGGGAGTGCTCTAGATGGAACTGAATCTATCTTGATTTCTCGGCTCAGGCAAGTTATACTGCCAATTTTGCCAGTCCTGAGGTCCAGGTGACCAGCTGACTAAGGATAGTTTTTCAATTTCCTTCCATCTGAAGAGAAGCAATTGCTTGATAACTTTCCACATGGAAAAGACTGATAGTCAGAGATCCCCTCTCTCATTCAGGTGGTCAAGCTCAGGTAAGCTGCATCAAGCTTTTCTTTTAAAATACCATTTGATTAATTGTATGGGTTTTGTTAGTTTTTTTGCTGACTGGACTAAGCAAAGTTTTGTTTTATGGAAATTGCATGAGGTCACTTGGACTATTGCTACCCACATTCTACCAGGGCACTTACTGGGTAAGGAGTAAACATCAAGGTTTGGGTACATTTCACCTCAAGATCAGCGTCTGGCCAGAACAAATGGACATGACCACTATAAAATATAATAAACAAAGTGGATGTGACAAGGATAATTAACCAAAACAATGTATTAAGTCCCAAAATATTTAATAATTATATCTGCTGTTAATGGTGTTACAAAACAAGAGTAAATGGTAAATAACATGTTGAAGTTTTTAATATTTGGGAAGTTCCCTATAAGGAACAATATTCTCCCCAGCTACTTTATGCCACCCATACCGGTCAGAATAGGACTGAAGAAGCAGATAGGAAAGTGGCTTGCAAAGGGTTACCTACCAGGAGTGCCAGAACAGCAGCTGGATGCCAGGGACACAAACTTGCATCTGAAATCAAGCAATAACAGCAGTAGCCCCCACCAACCTCTCAGCATTTTGCATCTCCAAAAGCACATATAAATCAAAATTAAATACTGTGGCTGATATCTAAGAAGTGATGGATAAATGTCCAGCCAGCACATCTCACTGCTCAGAGGGCAAGCTGCCAACATGCCTACATGCTGACTAGGAAGAGCAGAGGAAGACCTGCAAAAGGAGAGCATTTAAGGGAAAGGTGATTTCTCCAGTGACAGGGTATAACTGCAGTAACAGCAAGAGCAGTTTGAATGCACTCCAGTTCATTGCCAGTTCTTAATCAAAGCCTCAGGGCATTATTGAAATAGGAGCATTAAATAATACTAAGCAATAGTGAAGGGCAACTACGATCACAAATAATTTCCTTCCAACTGTGAGGGCAATGCATGTCTCTCAAGTGCCCAACATCTCACTCTTGACTGACATGGTGGGTTTATCTATGTAAATACAGATCGTATCCAGCATAGATCTGCATCTGAGTGCTGCCTAGGCATTTTTAATTGGATGACAACAGCAATCCTCTTCTCTTTTTACCACCCTGGTTGGTAGGAGAAATAGCTTTATTGTTTTGGAGACCATTTTTCTATGGCTTATGTTTATCTGTATGAATGTCTGGGGTGGTATATACATATTTTAAAACTTGCCAGTGTCAGCTGAATGAGGAAGGACTTCAGGCCAGAGAAGGTGCTTTGTATCAGACCTGAATGTAAGGGGACTGATGCGGGGGGTGCTCCCTAGTCTGTGTCAGTGGGATCCCCATCTTAGGTAGCTCCCTCGAAATCTCTCTCCCTTCAGTGGCCATTTCATAATTCAGGTGAAAAGCAGATCCTATTGAATCACGTAAAGGAAGACAGCTTCAGGTACTTCATCAGTCATGTACTTGTTTGGACTAAGAACTGAGCAGGAAAGTGCAGTGATGTCAGGTGTTCCTCTTGTGCCTTTTTTCTAAGCAGATAGGTTGAGATATTCTTCACTTTATTTAGCAGCCAAACAAGTTTTTCAGGGTGAGCTCAATTCAAAGAGCGGTATAGATCCCTGGTGCATGGAAGCTGTGAAAGCCAGCAAGGGGACAGTGCATTGGCATGTTTTTCAGCTTCCCACTAACACTATTTCAGCCTTTAGCAGATTTCAACCATTGCTTGCAAAGAGGCGAGGGTTGGAGCAGTGGAGGGAAGGAGCCACTTCCTTCAGGGCTCTCCCCCAGCCTCAGGAAGTCTTTCTGCCCACTGGGATGAGATGCTGTGGCACACCTGGCCATCCAGACCTGCCTCCCATGCCCCCACCTTTTCTCGTCGTCTCTCAGACCAGGCAAGGAGCAGATGTACACTCCTCCTCGGGCAATGGCTACACACAGTAAGTTCTCCCTGGCCAGGCATGCCAAAAAGCCGGAGGTGGGCAAAGCTTCTGGCCACACACAAGCACCCAGCACTGCCTCCTTCCCAGCTGTGCCCTGGCCAAAGGCGACCCCAGCGCTAGCCCCAGTTACCCATTTCACCATGTCAAACATTCCTCTCTAAACCGTCGGCCAAGGTCTGTTTTTTTTAATACATTCTTACATAAGGGGAGGAAGGGGAGAGGGCAAAGAAGTAAGAGCTCATGGTGATATTTCTTGGTTAATATTATTGTGTTAATTCCTTGTTTGTCCAGCAGCTGAATCATCTGTGCCTTCTATGGGACATGCTCCAGCTGCTGAGAAACCCAGTGGCAAAGGCAGAGCTGATTAACTGTGGGCTCCCCTGCTGCTGAATCCAGCCAGCAAGCGAAGTACGGGCCATTTCCCCAGCAAAATCTGCCTGTTTATTGAAAATCATAGATGGATTTCCTCCTGCTTTCCTGTCCTCCCTCCCTGCCACAAGGAAGGTTCACAAAGCCAGGATGCTCTTTGGTACTAGGGAGAGCAACAGCGGGAGCTGGCTTCTGGCTGTGCCTTGCCACAGGGGCGTAGGGTACGGGGGAAGAGCTCACACCTCCAGTCTGTGAGTGGTATGTTTGAAACTGTCAGGGGAAGAGCCCCAAAGGAGACCTGTTAAAATCTAGATTTTCTGGAGAGTGATAAAGCACATAGTCTCAAATCACTGATCAGTAGAGACAGAGGCCACAAGTAGCCGGCACTAGGGCACATCGAGTTCAGTTGCTAAGTACGGATGACTGACCAGATTGCTCAGCACTGAAAAACAAAACAAAACCTTACAGATTGCTGCTTGATGACTACTACATAGCCTCTCCTTTCCTCCACAGGAGGAAAAAAACCATCCCTACGTAATGCCATTGTTTTCCTTTGGCTTCTACAACCGGTAGCATAGTAAGCTTCCTTACCAGACACAAGCTGCACATAACCACGAGTAACCTGTGCTGGTCTACCTGGAGACCAGGGATTGCTCTATTCCTGGGCTATTCAACAGAGATCTCTTCACTGCTACAGGCAGATCAGAGATTGTTTTGAAATCTGACCGATCCATTGACACAATCGATCAGAAGAGGCCTTTGAAATACTCAGCCTCTTGGGTTTCGAGGATGGACCTGTGTGCCCAGGAGAGGTGAGGGGCAGCATCAGATCAGAAAGGGGTTACTGTCAATTTGTGATAGTCATTGTTTTCAGCTGCCTCATCTTTCATCAGACCAAATGCCAGGTCAAGAATGCAGCCAGCCATGTGAGAGGACTCTGCCTTCACCAAAGGCGGTTTTTTAGTTTATTGTGGTAGGTAAGTAACGCAGAGTCAGGTCAGGAAAACCAGCACCAGCATAGACAGCAGTCTTGCAGAGCTTGTTGCAATGTTTTTTCTTGAAGGCTGTTTTGGAATTTAAAAAAAAATACCCACTTTTTTTTTTTTCATTTAAAAACATGAGTATTTTTCAAATAGCTGTTTTCCTTTTTAAAGATTCTTCAGTTTTTTGGTTTAAAGCAGTTTTGTTGACTGTTTCCCTTCTTTCTTTGTGTTTTCTTTTTTTTTTCATTTTTATACTGAAAAAGAAGAATGTGGAGAGAGGCTGGGGGACACTTACTTGTCAGTTAAAATTGAAAAGTATTTCTTTTTTCTTTTTTGTTTGTTTCAATAAGTGATATAAAAAAGACAAAGTAATACATGTGGTGAAAACATCCAAATTTTAACCAGCTCTACTTCAGAGACGCCAACCGAAACAGCATAATAGCAAACCCGTACACTCGCTCAAAGCCGACAGAAGCCTCTTCCCAAAGTCTGGTGTCTTGTTTCTTGAACTCCATAGTGACAATCCACCGTCTTTGCTACAGCTGGATCCAAAGAACCCAATACTATTCTAAGAGGAAAAGGTGAGGAAGTTTTCAATGGTGGAAAAGGTTAATGGTTCATTCCTTTTTGTTGACTTATGTACAAACATATATATTACACTAAGCTATTTAGTTTGATACTAATGAACACTGTAACAAATATACGCCCATCCAGGAGCTTCATCTAGGGCACAACTCCTCCACAGTAACTTGTAGAACGGAGCATAGCTCTTGCTTAAGTCTAACGGAGACTGGCTGGTGATGCTCAGCCATTTCGGGGGAGTGCAAGCAGCTCACGTGCACAAGCACAGGATGCAGGTAAACGTTTCCAAACCTATCCACTGAAGGCATTTGTTTCATACACGCACTAGGCCAATATATTGTGATGCAATTCATCTATCCGAAAAAACTTAACAAAAAGGAGTTTCTTTTTATTACGATAGCAGAGAGTAACGTAACAGCTGCTCTTCAGGTAGGCTGGAAATGCCACAAGCAGCCTGTACATGGAGCCACATCTTTTTGAAGTGACCAGCAAACCTGAGGAACTGGTATAGCATCAGGCCCCAGCGTCCAAGCTACCATCGCTCAGCTGATGCACAGCAGCTTGTTGATCCAGGATGACCTGGTTGTGCATCTGAGCTGTTGCATTTAAAGTCAAATCAAGGTTCAGGCCCTAATTCAAGTGCACCAAAATCACATTGCCAAGCAGCTGAAAGTCCAACCCAAAGGTAATGCTCATGACACTCATTATGTCCCTACAGGTGACAATTTGTGAGGCCTGTAACAGGCAAAAAGAAAGGTGAGGTCCCTGACTCAAAAAGCCATGACTAATTTTATAGCAAGACAATAAGAGACCACTAAGAATAAATTGCAAGAAAAAAACTGTGGCTGGAAAAGAGGAATTGAGAACTAATAATTTCTATTCACATCCTTGGTATGACTTTGTGATTCTTGGACATCTTGGCTTCTCTGACGTACTTCTGTGTTTTCCAAAGGGGAACAAAATCTTAAATCATGCAGTTATTTGTTAATGCTTTCAAAGCAGTTTTAGCCAGAGAGAAAGTCTTGGCTGACACTATGGAAGCACAAAGGAGCATAATAAAGCCTAGCTGACTGCTCAGTATTCCCCTACTGTGACACAGCCTCTGGTGGGTGCAGGTAGCTCTTGAATAGAATAGAATAGAATAGAATAGAATAGAATAGAATAGAATAGAATAGAATAGAATCATTAAGGTTGGAAGAGACCTCAAGGATCATCCAGTCCAACCGACCCCCCCCACCACCTATTAACCACTAAACCATGTCCTTCAGTACTGCGTCTAACCTTTCCTTAAATACCCGCAGGGACGGTGACTCCACCACCTCTCTGGGCAACCCATTCCAATGCCCGACCACCCAGAGAAGAAATTTCTCCTCATCTCCAACCTGAACCTCCCCTGGCGCAACTTGCAGCCGTTCCCCCTAGTCCTGTCACTTGACAAAATGCCACCTGGAGAGTTTCTGGAGCATTTCTGGAACATCTGGAACGTCAATTGTATTCAAGCAGTTGGTACAGAGGTCTCTGTAACACCTGAGACACAGAACAAGCCACCATCAACTCCAGACACCTGGCAAATATAGTTGTGGCAAGGCGATATCTCAGTCCTTGGACTCAGACTGAATGCAATCAGAAAAGACTGGAGTCAAAAGGAAATAGTTTTTAGGCATTATAGTCATAGAGAGTTCTGCATCACAGGCACAGAGTAGTCCAAGTTCATCTGTATGGGATCTGTGATAGAGGTCCTTAGTTTTTTATATGGAAGTAGGGTAAATGTTTTATTCACAAGACCTTTTAATGTTGCTGTGGCCACAGGAAATTGAGAAGTTTAAACAGAGGCCAACAGGAAAAGCAAAATGTGACATGTTGTATTGCTTATTCAAAGCCAATGCAGATTGGGAACAACAGTTCTATACAAAGGACTGTTTATATCAACCAACGCATAATTTTAAATTTCCTGCATGAGTCACTTTTTGGGTATCTTTTTGTCCTGTCTCTTTGTCACTCTCCACCAGACTGAAAAACATAAGCATGATTGTGTTAAAAATATTTTTTCCTTTTTAAGGGAATCCTGATGAATCTAGATCCCTGTAAAGCACCGCTGTGGTTCACCACTAGCACGTCAAACACGAAGAGCTAAGGAATGGGTTTATGAGTTACCTGAGGCTGTGAAAAATAAGGGAGTCACTAGCTCTGAAGAATAATTTAACAGAATACGCTTGCCCTGACTTAAAGGTGCCACCTTTGGGAACATTTCACTGTTCTACACATGAAACTCTTGAGCATCCGAAGACACTATCCCAACTCCAGCAGGAACGGAGTGAGTTCTGCGCCTCTGAAAACCAGCCTCTGTACCTACACAACACTTGGCTTGTCCCTGGATACTGACAGGAAACAAAGCAACACCCAGGGGACTTCTGTGATGCCCGTCCGGTGGGGAAGGGACCTCAGGAAAGTACCTCTGACAGGCAAGCAATACATAACAGTCCAGGCAAGCCAATCTTTCCCCTTTATCCACAGAGAACAACTCTACATCAAGGTGCTACATTCACCCTCAAAAAACCCCATAGAGAATTCACGTGCTTAGGCTAATGGCTTTGTAAAAAAAATTTAAAATAAAAACAATCAGGGTTCTTGCCACACAATACAATGAAAATGCATGTTTTTCTTCTTAAACACATTTTAGCTTTTGTGAGCTTGTGTGAAAAGAGCCCATTATTAAGCCAGAGTTATTTAAGCAATATTGGAAATGCCCCTGCCCTTTTGTTAATTTGCTTGGCTTGGTGCACACATGGCATTTGTTTTATATCATGTGTGGAACTTGCTTCTTTAAAAAGTCTGCAGGTTTCAAATTCCTCCGCTTTTGATAGATGTACTGTATGTACTGTTAGGTTTAAAAAAAAAAAAGTTACAGGTGGCTGCTATTTTTCCCAATTCAGTCCACAAAAGCCCCTTTATTAAAAGAAGGCCTTAATGAAAAAGAAAAGTAGAGCTACTGTATGTGAGGTTGCAAAGATCTCTGGTGGAAATATTTGGTGTTTACATTTTGCCGAACTATTTATACTGTGGACACATACTACACTAAAGGCTCTCTTTTCCCTGCATAATAGAAATCCTTGTGACTGAATTCTATATACTTAGTATGGTTTACATTTTTTTATCCAGCCTTACCACATTTTATTCCAGCCTGCTTTCCACACGACTTTGTGTGTCTTGAGCAGAGCTGTGCAACAGCAACACCTTCTGGAACACTGGAGAACCACTTCTGCCTCTCGCAGCGTACATTACTAATAAGGCAGAAGTTCAGAATAATAATTAGGATACACCGCTAACTGTATGCGCATTTATTGCTTCATTTAGCAGTAATTGAATACTCCGTGTTTTTTTAATAACTCTTTCAGGGTCTTTTTGTTCGGAGTACTTTTAACAGTTAACATTCAGTATTTTAATTACACCGAATTTATGGGGCTAAGTTCCTGCTCTATACACCCTTTGTCTGATGACATGTAAAAGCAGAGGAGCGCCCTGCGGCTCTGAGGCAGCAGCCACCTCTTCTCCCCTCAGAACAGCAGGAGCTGCCAGCACGAAGACCAGTGTTTCCAAACCCTGCTTGCTGCCCGTGGCAGAGCTCCCCAAGCCACAGAGAGACAACTGAAGTGCAATGGCCTACGTTTAACATCAACTCAGTATCTGAAAGCCTCACACTCTTAGATAAGCACCAGAGCCTTCCTAGTGCCTTCACAAACCGCTGAAGCTCTTATGAGCCTTTGACATTGGGGGTTTTAAGTTTTTGCTAAAGAGGACAGGCAACTCTTTCTGCATGGTGCTAC
This sequence comes from Psophia crepitans, assembly GCA_013399095.1. Taxonomy (NCBI): domain Eukaryota; kingdom Metazoa; phylum Chordata; class Aves; order Gruiformes; family Psophiidae; genus Psophia; species Psophia crepitans. The sequence goes on along the minus strand of VWZZ01000759.1, from coordinate 94,264 downwards.
AAGACAGCTTTGGGAGCACAGGTAGGAAACAGTGGGTTGGTGGCAGGGGGGCTCCTTTAACTGTCTTTACCCTCCTTCTATGGCAATGTTTTATTTTGCAAAGTACTGGAGAGGAATACCATTGTAGTAGTAACAATAACACCTCTAATTAGATCTTTGAACAGAGCTGCAACCAAGCATTTTCACACCACTGTTGTGAGATGCGTACTACTAGAGGAACAAGGAGAGAGAACTGAAGCCCTTGCTGAAAACCTCTGTTGAGGGACAAGAGGCAAGGTGAGGAGCAGAGGAGCTTCCACATTTAAACTTTTAGGCTACAGCTACACATTTCAAGCATCAAATCCACTGTACTTGGCTTTAAGGGTGCCAAACTGGTCACTGGTCACATTCTAAAGCAGCAGGAGAATTATTAGGTCCTGCAACATTCACTTGGCTTGGAAGATGCAGGACCGAGAGGCCAGATAAGCCTGGATGCCTTTCCTTACACAAGGCAAGTCAAAGTCTTGTTCCTCCTGATGGGCAACTGGGTCTAGGGTCAGATTTGACAAATTTTGATAATTTTGCAAAGTTAATACAAGATTTCCTTGTTTGCTTTTCATTATCAAATGTTAATACAGACGTATCTCTGAGCAAAATTTGCCCATGTTCTTTGCTTTGACAATATGTTTCTGTATCTTCCATGTCCTATTCACATCCTTGGTCAGGATTTTATTTTGTGGGCAATTCTATTTCTTTCTGCACGCTCTTACTTGTGTTGGCTCCAGCAGTACCAGCTCGTGCCCACCAAATAAATAAGCCAGCGTACTGCAACGTGCACATGCAACGTGGCCATCACCCACCAGACACTAAGTTTGCTCAAGCCATTGTGCAAAATAATTCTGAGGAGAAGCCTTCTGAGAAATGCAGAAAGAGATTTTCTATCACGGAAAAAAACTCACCCTGCAAATTAGGTTTAAGAGTGTCTGTGAAGGGAAAACTGTCAGGAAAACAAGTTTGCGAATGGTCTTCATGACATGTTTCACTTTCTGAGGGCTACCAGTACCCACCACTGCCTCGCAGCGTGTGAGACTGACCACGGCAAACACAGCCTCGTCTCCCCACTTCTCCAAGTAACATCACGTCTGTACCTTAAAAATCGGGGATCTCAGGCTTGATCCTGCACGAGGGCAGACTGCAGCAGTAAGAAACCCATGCGGGGGCTTGCAGGCAGCTGCTCGGCGTGGCCAGGTGAGGATAGCTAGCTGAGCAGTACAGAGAAGGCCATCTGGCGCCAGCTGTGCTCTGGCTCCCAGCAGGACCACCTCTCCTCTTATGAATGTAATTTCCACACCATGCATGAGAGTAAATTGCTACTGCAATAAGCTGTCCGGTCCTTTTCCTCACCTATACGTGTCACCTTCAGTACGCCGGGCTATCACACAAAAGAAAAAGCCAGTGCAACAAAAGCCGCGAGCACTGAGCCCCATGCTGTGGAGGGATTCCCTGCTGCTGCCCGCAAACGAGCGCAAAATTCAGCAGAGAAACCTCTTCACTCTCACTTCTGCTTCACGTAAGAAACGACTGTCTGCACCCCACACCTGTAAGTGCCAAGAGCCACGGGGTGATGAGCCAGCAGGACTGCGAGAAAGTCGCCGAAGCCCTTCTCCCTGGTCCTGCCAGCACTGCCTCGCTCCAGACGACACAGCTCAAACGTAGCCCCTGCGCTGGGAAATGGGTTAATCCCTGGACGAGGGCAGTTTGTGACACACCACTGACCAGACTGAGAATCTCTCCTGGGATTTTCACACGTCTGGCCTGGGATCCTCAGTCCCTGATAATGACAGGCATTACCTGACCCAGCCAGCAAGAGGATCGCGATAGCTGTTCTCAACAACTTGCAAATCATTCTCCAGTTCCTGGCTCCTTCCCTTTGACTATCTTGGCAGCCTGTTCTGGCAGCCAGACTATCTCACCTAAGACTTCTCCAGCTGGTGAAGCATCTTGGCGCTCCTGCCTCTCTATGCCCACACACTTTCATCAACTTCAGCAGTAACCCTTTTAAGTGTTATCTTGCAGGCCTAATTACTTCAAATACATTTTCTGGCTGACGGCGTTGGACAGGTGGAAATTTAGCGCCATCTATTGCTAGCTAATAACACACTGGTTTGGTAAGGACGCGAGAAAGCCCCTTTCCCGACAGGAGCCTTGGCTGCAGGGTTCCAACAATCCGGCAGAAGCATCCTCGCCTCCGCCAGAAACTCTTCTGCTGTGATCTGACGCTTAAAGCCTTGCAGTTTTCTACAAAATACATCTATAAGTCTAGGGGGTGACCCTAGCAAATTTCTTCAACCTGGAAATATTATGAGAATCGGTTTTCTTGCACAGTTTCTAAAAGGCCTTAATTAAAGTTTGTCCTGAAATACTACAGCATTAATCTCTCCCTGTCGTCCCACTGGTGGTTTGGTAACAGGCCCCTACGCTACAGTCCATTACCACAGACAAACTACAAAGCTGGTCTCTTTATTCCACAGTTTGTAGGCCAAGCCCTCGGCAAGACTGGCTGTACCGCCTTTCCTACTGTGAGCAAATGAAGTGAAAGAAGTGAGGAATCTTGACAGCAAGCGGCACCCCCTCTGAGCTCAGCTGCAGCCAAAGAACTCCCCAAGTCCCTGAGAAGGAAACTAAGTAGTCAGCAGTGCTGGCTGGTGGGCAGAGGGCTGTGTTTCTGAAGAGACATATGAAGCTGCAGGATATATTCTTTCAAAGGTCTTGAAGCTTTCATCTGTGTGGGATCAAATAATTTACAAATACATACCTCTAATAAGACAAGAACCCCAAAAAATCTTATCAAGAAACAAGGGTTAAAGAGTAGAGTGTGTTCATTTCCATGGCAGGAACAAAAGCTGGGTCTTTTCACAGCCCCATAGGTAACATTTGAACACATCTGAAGTGACATGTGTTGGTTGCGTGACATGTTAGCACCAGATTATAATGTTGTTAATCTCTGCTTCTCACTGTAAGCAGCTACTGATATTGCAATCTTTTTCATAAAAAGGTAAAGGCTATTTGTGGTGATGACAATTAAAGTTAGTAGGATAGATGGGTACACATTTGAAAACACTTCTTAAACCAAAGTTCTGCTATACACAACCTGCGAAGATGAGAAGCATGTTGTCTAACTCTGTGATGTCTCCAATAGATATGGCTGCACAGATTCTTGAGAAAACGAGAGGTGAGAGATGACAAAAAAAGATGAGCAACACTGCTTCAAATTGTCTGCAGCCATAAAGTATAGACATCTTAAAACTTTTAGAAAAAAAACCCTGATACACTGTAAACAGCTGTCTGTGTTTTATTGCAGGCTCCATAATACCTAGTACTTTTTTTTTTTAAAAAAAAAGCGCTACATACTGTAGACAGGAAAATTATTTTTAAACATTATTTTTTAGCACATATGACAGAGAGGAAAGGTGGAATATGTGTATCAGGCAGTTTAAAAGCAGGAAAGCCAAGAAAGAGAGATCCAAATGTTTGGTTTATTTTGCAAAAGATGCTTGGGATTTTTAAGGTTGTCTTGAAGGATTAGAAGACCTGGATCATGGTTTTGGGTTAAGCTATACTACTGATCTTAAAAATATCAACACAAACTGCGTGGTCAGCACGCTAATAGCTTCTTGCTTTTTGTAAAAGAATAAAACCCCTTTTTCCTCACAAAGAAACGAAAGGGTGAACAAGAAGTCAAAATGAGAATTCAATAATGCAAATTCAGGTGTGTGCTCCTTGAGACTCTGCCATTCCCTCATCTTAATTTAATATAATAGCAGATAATTTTTCACTGCTGTCCCAAAGTTAGGAGACCATTTTCTTTTCCTACCAGGTGTTTAGAAAACAGAGCCTGGTTCATACGGCCCTGCCTCTGAGCCTGTCCTGACAGCTTTGGCTTTGACTCTCTCTTTTGTCCTCATCTCCTTTGCCTGCTTCCCACAGCCTTACTTCAGCAATGGCAGCAATCAGGCTGGCCATGGGGAGGGACGGGGAGAGTAAAACTTTATTATGGACCGGATCTGGCCCATCCACTGGCCAGCTCTAATTTAGAGCAGTATAAAGGACAAGACAAGACAGACACTCAGTAGGTGAAAATTTGTCCATGTCTGTTAGTGACTGCTACTTCTACTCAGCAAGTCAGTGGTGGTCCTTAGACAGAGTCCCAGAGGGATGAAGACACCGAAGCAGACAGAGGAGCATGTGCCTGACAGGACACCTACCCACTCACTCAGCTCTGGCACAGGGCAGGAGCAGCCAGGGTGCCAACCCACCGGTCCAATCCATCACCTCTCTGGGAGACAAGCAAGGAGGGTTGAGAAGCAGTAACACTGTCCTGTGTCTGCCAAGGGCATCCTCCGACCAGGAGTAACATAACTGACCAGCATAAAGACTTTTCAGTCTTTCAGTGAATGGCAGGCTGGAATTCAACCAGCAAAGAATTAAGAATTACTTTACTGTGACTCAATACTATGGGTAATGATCTGTGGTGTATTAATGGAAAAGTAGAGAATGTGATGTAAGAAACTAAACTGGTGAGGTGGCACTGGATGGCAGGGGAGAGGGTGGTTTTTTATCTGGAGGGCTGACCTATTTTTTTCCTGCATCAGATTTAAAGCTGGAAAGGTAACTAGAACAAGATCCAATTTCCCAGCCTATTCGCAAACTTATCATATCAGGTAAATAATTGATTATGGGTTAAAGTAAAAATGGTTACCAATTATCTTCTGGAGAAGACAGTACTCAGATCTGCTCCTATAAGCAATGTGGTAGAAGTAGTTATGGGTGAAAGAGGGATATTCTAGTTTAAAACAAATCATGGTACATTACAAAAGCTCTGCAACAGCCTGTTCTAACTCACACAAGCTCCCAGGGCTGTCAAGAAAACACCAAAGACCCGAGTCACCCGAGATCAGTAAGTTTAAAGGCAATCTGTTCTTCCTGAGCTATGAGAGCCCTGAGACCTACGACTCCGTTCCAAACTTCTGCTAACAGCAATGCCAACTAGGAGCATGGTGAATTGTGATTTCCCCAGCAGAGCTCTGCCAACCAAAGCCCCAAACGACTCTGTTGTTCAAGCAAAAAAAGTGCTTTTCCTGGGATAGCTTTTCCTGTGTGGGGCCATGGCCAGGTATGGTCTTACTATAGAAACAAAAAAAATGCGGCTTCACTGGTAGAGCTGCAGCTGTATGTGGGCACTGATAAAATGCACCCAAGCATAGACACAAGAGCACAGCGTGTCACCCTTAGTTTGTAAGCAGGGCTGGAGGCTGATTACGTACAAGTCTGAAAATCCATTGCTACCTCACAGAAGCTTTACTGTTCTCTTTAGCAGTGTTGTGTTTACTCAGAGGAAGCTGTTGTGAACTGAAAATATGCAAGGATTTATTTTTTTTCTTTTGTACATGAAAAACCACAACACTTCTCATATTCCCTACAGTTTTCAGGGGAGGGGAGAACTGCACATATCCCTCGATAGACATCTTTCTTCAGGTAGGAGGAAAGATTCAATCATGTATCTCAAGTTAAAGAATAATTTGCCTGGAAAGTTAAGATTGTGATAAACAACCTAGAGTCATTCTGCTAGCAGAAATCAGAGGGGTCACAATCTGATTGCTGGAGACAAGGCAGGTTTTAGGCACAAGTTAAATGAAGAAAAGTTGGGAGCTCTATGTTTTATCAGGGAATGAATGTTCCTGCAGTTCAGGCATTCAAAAATCGCATTAACCTGGAAAAGTCAGAGCAGGGACAAGATACGTAATAGATACTGACTGCAGGGGCTCCAGGGCAGATGTCAACTCTTACTTCTTCGGTGGAGGTCATGGAAGAATCTTTTTGGTTCTTTTTCATTTCCTTTTCTTTTAAACCACCACTACAGAGTGCATTTAAGCAGCAAAAGCAGTTCATTTGTGGGCAGGAAGAGGCCAAACACAGGTCTTACTTTCTATGTCTCAGCCACCTTACCTCATCTTGCACACCCAAAGATTATCTGGTCAGCTAAATAACCGCGGTGCTGCACAAAAGAGCCAGAAGGCAACTGCCCAATAACTGGCTCGTGGAGGGGACTCTCCTGCAGGTACAGCGAGCAGAGCCAGCCTGACCACATCGTGCCCTGGCCTGGCCAGGCAAGGGTTCACAATGCTCAATTCTTCACCGACACGTGCAGGCACCGAGGGGCTCTCGCAGGTACAGACTGCGCGTGCAGCCAGGCAGTTTGGGAGCGGAAAGATCTTGGTTAAGTCACTGAACTGCAACCCAAGCCCACCTCTTCTCTCTTAAGTAATAACCAATGTGTTGTTTTTTCCACAGATGGCTGTGGGGTTTCCTAGTTATGTGGACTTGGGTCAAGATCACAAAAATAAACACAGTAAATGTTTCAAGTCTCACCTGTGTGGATTCTTTTACTCTATGCTGGTTAGTAACATAAAAGGACTTTGTACTTGCAAAAGACCTGGTCCTCAAGTAAGAAAACTGGGTATGCAAAAAAAATATGGCCACTAAACACGTAGGCACAGAAACTTGGCTTTCTGCTGCAATCTCCAAAGTCCTTCCTCTTACAAGTTACCTCCCTCCTCTGAGGTCCGAGTTGTGTTTGGTCCCCATGCACAAAGGAGAAAAGCTTAAAATTCAGGTGGCCAAGCACTCTTTTTAAACAAACAAAAAACCCACAACCCCACCAAACCAGCACTGTGCCTAGATGCTCATTGTTGGTACAATTAATTTGCTTTTGAACACTCATAATCTCAGAAGATGTCACCTGGGATTCGGAGTGGAACATTTAGGCAATACGAACTCTTCCAAGGTTAGATAAAAATGAGCTGAGTGTTTATTTGTTTAAACCAGAATCAATACCGTGGACTGAGAAGGCCTGGAATTATAGAAGGTTTGGCCATACATAATCTTGATTTTCTTGCATCTAAATGTCACTGTCAGCTGTAGGCAGTGTTCCAGCTTGTGAAGTTCCACTGAAACTGGAAGCAACAGTGAGCTTGGCAGAAATGTGATTGTGAGGTTTAATTGAAAGAGTAAGCATGCTATTACAAATTAATGTGGGGAAGGCAGCTATGGTGGAATCTGTCTTCGGGTCCATATGGCCCTCCATTGCTCATTGATCATACAGCCTGTCATGCATTTATCCTCACAGGAGTCGCTCAGTTTGCTGAGAACCATTACCCCCATTTTACAGTTGGAAAATAGGAGCTAGGAGAGTTACCTGCCTTGCTCAAAGGCACAGAAAGGAATTGATCAAGGTTAACTGCTAATCTTTTCTTCCTTTCCAGATTGCTTATAATTTTTCCCTAATGAAAATCACTTCTGATCTGATAAACTTATATTATGCACTGCAGAGGAAACCAAGAGAAGTGGTGTCTTTTAAAAATAAATCGCTACAAGCCAACATGGTTTTAGCAATCTACTGTAATTGCAGTTTGATTTTCAGTTTTCCAGTGGAAGAGATCAAACTTATCATCTTATGACTGAATGAAACAGTAATTGTTAAAATATACTTGGTTGATTACTGATGATCTGTGGGTCATAATTCTATTTTTTGCCTGAAAAAAATAACTTTTCATTTTTGAAGATGAAAATCATGCATTTTTCTGGCTAGAAACTCTACATAAATACAAAATTATTTTTCCTAACAATAAATATTTTATCAAAGAAAAAGAAAAACGGTTAAAGCAAGCTGAACAACTCTATGGCAGATGAAGCCCTGAACTTCATATAAGACTTGATGAGAGTCTCACTGGGTCAAACATTGTTGGCTCTCCCTCATGTTGCTTAAATTGTAGTAGCAGATAATAAAGCCTTGTTGGTGTTACTGTCTCTTTCCAGGGAAAAGTTGCCACAAAGAAGCTGTGATGTTTGGCAGAGATACATACATGTCCAGAAAATAAAGTTTGTGTTCAAACATGATCTTACCCTGTAAAATATGGGGGATTTCCCTTTTGTCACCCTCAACTTTGGCCTTATTGACACCTCTCAGTTTCTGAGTCAATATCATCTTAGTACTGAAAAAGCCTGCCAATATTAAACTTATGCAAAGATTGGGAAATAGTACAGATGTCGATGTCTTTTTTGTTGGAATGTGAAATGAACTGTGGAATAAGTTGTTCTCCTTTGTGCTGCTTGGATGTAGCAGCATGGAGACTAACAAAGGGAAGGCTTCCAAGGGACTCAAGAGTTAAACAGCTGTAGAAAGTACAATCGAGTTCTTAAGATTCACATTAGCAGAGGTAAGGAGTTGCCTTAGGAACCCAACAATACGGATCTTTCAAAACCAGAGCAGCTATCTGACCTAAAAAAAATAAATCTGTTGATTGGTTATGGTTTATTTGTATAATGCCAGTATCAGTTACAAGGCTTTCATGCCCATATTGTTAAATAAGCCCCTGACTAGGCTGACAGACTGCAGTCTGGTCTCCCTGAAGTAAAAAAAAAAAATAAAAAAAATAAAAAAAGAGAAAACTTATGCTTTGTCACTTTTGGAGGTCATACTGCATGGGGGACAAAGTGCACCAGTATTTGGGATCTCACCGGATTCTTTTCATTGACAGCAAAAATACAGACAATTAATTTCAGTAACATTATTTCTGTACCTTATTTATTTGTGAGAAAGAAGCTCCCATTTCAGGAATATGATGGGACCAAACAGCAAAAGGTAGGTTCCTCACTCAAACACACCATGCAAGCAAATCTTATATTCCCAAAACTGTGTTTCTTCGCTCCTTTAGAAAAGCATACACAACACTACCTTTCTCTGCTCTCCCCTTAACAGACACAGGGGCTGCAAACTCTGCAGTCTGAAAAGTCCTTGGCACAGCCATTGACAAATCTGAAGATTTTTTGATTAATGACTCACCTGCTAGCAGCTGTGAGCACTTCCCAGCCTAACAGTACCACCAACGGTAGATGAAGATACCAAAACAGAGCAAGGCAAATTGTAATTTCCCTCAGTAAAGCAACATATTGTGGATAACCAACTCTTGTCTCGCCTTCACTGTCTTAGTAATGGTGTTGCAAGCCTGCATAACGATGTGAAGATTGCTGCCACCTGACAACTAATTAGGCATTTGGATTACACCAAGTACAGGACAGCTGGGGTTTCTCCCCCACAGTGAGTTACTGACCCTACCCCTTCCCAGAGAGAACCCTCTGTGTAAGACTGATTGGTAGCAGGGATTACAAAGGATTCCTAACCTTCAGTTTAGCTCAGACTCAACTGTTTTTTCCCCAAGAGCCATAAAAACATTCCACCTGCAAAAGGAGGGAGTAGCAAAGGGAACCTGTGCTATGGGTCATGGTCAGAGGTTGCTATTTGTGGGAGTGCATTTTCAAGACAGGAGTATAAGCAGCTGACGAACCACTCAGGTTTTCTGTTCTCTGCATGATATAAGTACATATGGACATATTCTTTGGTGGAGGAAGGGAATGATATTAAGTTTATTAGCATTTAGGAGCAATGTGACTCTTAGTTGGTAGGATCCAGAGCAATGAGATGGCCAGAACCCATTCCCTAGAGGTAAAGATTTTGGGACAGTAGTCTGATCTGTGGCATTTTTGTTCAAATTTTCAAGCACTGAGGTTTCCTAAAAGGATGGGAGTATTTTTCACTATCCTTGTTCTAATCAGTTTTCAGCCATACCATTCCAACCCCAACTGTTCTATGACTCTACACAAAATCTTCAGAAGTTCCCTTCTTTTCCAACCTGGGACCTCACAGTAAAGCAAATATTACAGTCTCTCCTCAGGCACAAGGCTTGTATGAGCTAAAGGAAGAAGTGGGGGGCAGGGGCATAGCAGGCGGAAGAACACAGAATTCAGCAATGACTTAAACATGGTCTGGTGCATAAAAGTTTAAGAACCATAATAAAAGTGGCTAGCACCTGGGAGATATTCAAATCCTGACATTTCATATGGGCCTGACTTCTTAACTGACTTCAGCTCCTTAAAAACTGCCTTGGCAGCAATCCTGCTTTTCCTCCACGTGGGGTCTGTGTGTATGCTTCCCCCTTTCTGTGGTCAGGTAGATCTGGTCACTCTGCAACTCTCCAATGCCAGCAGTGCCACAAAGTGTACTGTGTCCAGTTTTGGGCCCCTCACCACAAGAAAGATATCGAAGCCCTGGAGCGTGTCCAGAGAAGGGCAACAAAACTGGTGAAGGGTCTGGAGCACAGGTCTTATGAGGAGCGGCTGAAGGAACTGGGTTTGTTTAGTCTGGAGAAGAGGAGGCTCAGGGCAGACCTTATTGCCCTCTACAACTGCCTGAAAGGGAGTTGTGGTGAGCTGGGGGTTGGCCTCTTCTCGCAGATAACTAGTGACAGGACAAGGGGAAATGGCTGCAAGTTGCGCCAGGGAAGGTTCAGGTTGGAGATGAGGAGAAAATTCTTCTCTGAAAGGGTGGTCGGGNATTCTATTCTATTCTATTCTATTCTATTCTATTCTAAAGGGAAGGTCAGGGATAGCAAAGCTGGGAAGAAGAAGAGTGAAGCCATTCTGTTCCTCACCCTCAGAGCATGAAAGTCACCTCAAGTCAGGGTCTGAGCAAACACCTGTTGAATCTGAAGCTTCAACTGAAATTAGTATTTCCACTGGCTCTGCTTGGTGATGATCTATGTAAACTGCATCAAAACCAGTGTGGCCAGCAGGTCGAGAGAGGTGATTCTGCACCTCTATTCCGCTCTTGTGAGACCCTACCTGGAGTACTGCGTCCAGCTCTGGAATCCTCAGTACAAGAACATGGAGGTGTTGGAGTGAGTCCAGAGGAAGCCACAAAGTTGATCAGAGGGCTGGAGCACCTCTCCTACAAGGACAGGCTGAGGGAGCTGGGCTTATTCAGCCTAGAGAAGAAAAGGCTCTGGGGACATCTAACTGCAGCCTTCCAATACCTAAAGGGGGCCTACAGGGAACCTGGCGAGGGGCTGTTTATCAGGGAGTGCAGTGACAGGAAAAGGGGTAATGGGTTTAAGCTAAAAGAGGGGAGATTTAGACTGGACGTTAGGAAGAAATTCTTTACTGTAAGATGAAAAAAATGTTATAAACCAGAGGTTGTTCTGAAATCACTTCAGAAGAACATAATTTCTTTGAACAACCCACAAGAACTTAAATGAGTTAAGATAAACTGTTTTGTCTTATATAACCTGGCATTGGCTCAAATTTAATATCCCAAATTTATGCAGATACAATATATTACCGCCTGCAGGTCAAGCAGAACAAACATTTTCTTACCTGACGTTAAAAATGATCCCTTGGGAGAGAGGGAAGTAGACACATTCCACATTCTTGTATTTGCTTTTGCAAGCTGCTCTTTAGAGAAGCATCCAGAACAACAAAGGTGCTACTACAGAAAATTTTTCTCTTCTTGGCAACAGGGTAATTCTTCAGCAGCTCTGTTAAAATCACCACTGTGATGCCACAGTATCAGAACAATGAGCAAAAGGAAAGGAAGAAGGAAAACTGAAATTCAACACTTCTGTTGATATACCCCCAAAACTGGCATTTCTAATTCTAGTATTGACTGAAGCCCAGTCAGCACCTTGTAGGATCAGTCGTCAAATTATTACTACTTTGGGATAAGCAAGTTTTGCAAGTTGTCTTAGTGAAGCTAAAGGTAGAATTACAGTTAAGGAAGGTTCCCTTAGGATCAAAGTGGAGAGGCCTAAATACAGGAATAAAATCCAATTCTGACATGTTAGGCTCATTCTCCTAGCAGTAATTAAGAATTCGTAGTACTTACCTGTCCTCACCTTCTTTAAAGTGTCCTGTACCTGTGCCAGCTTTCTTTTAAGCCACCGAGGACCCAACCAGATGGAAAATTTACCCTGATGCGTACCTTACCACAGCACGGATCAGTACTACCTTTATTCACAGTATTCCCTGCACTGAAAAGGGAGGAATACGTCAAGTGTTTTGGTAAGTATAGCTACCACACATGGCAAATGTCAAGATTTTAATGACACTCACTTTTCAGTGCTTTCCGTCTTCAAAGGACTTCCCATTGGCTGACATACTTTAGAGAAATGACTATTCAAAACTGCCCTGTGAAGTAAGCGCTCAAAGTATAAAGCTAGTTTCTGGCTTTCTTCTCTCCCTTGGGTTCATCACTCCCAAATCCTTAGAATGGTGGCTGTATTCAATCACTGCTACGTAGTCCTGGCATGTTAAAAGCTGTTTCATGACAACATGGTTAGCAGGTAGGTAGTTTTGCTGCTTGATTTGTCCAGCATTTTACTGTAAGTGAAACAGCTGGCTCAGGGTAGATGCCTGTCTGCCGTTGTTAAGGGCTCATTCTTCCCTCTGAGTGTCATCTCCTTAAGACTTCAGCGGAAGCCAGAAAGCAGAATCCAGGCTTTGTGTTGACTATAGAGTTAGCTTATCTCTCACTATTTGCATGTTGCACTGCTGTTCTTAAATGTAACACTTCATTCATTAATCCTTTTCTTTTAATCCAGCCTTCAAGAATGTATTTCATAACAGCTCCCATCTATGGGATAATTATGCTTAGTTAGTTGTACTCAACGATGATGATTTCATAACATGCCACAAACAGGTGCCCATTAAATTCCTTTATTGGAGACAGAAACATTGTGTAATTACAGATTTGATGAGGAAAACTGCAAATAGTATAGACTGTTTCTACTGCCAGCAAAATACAGTTATTACAGGATTTATAGACATACAAATATAAAGTGTTTCTTTCATGCCAGATGGTCTGTACGTAACAATGCCATTAGGAGTGCTTAATTGTGCTTCTACAAAACCTTTAGAGAAGAATGAGGTAGAGTTTCCTTTAGTTTATCCAGTATATTTTCACACATCTGTCCTTTACTGCTTTTATATGCTCAGATCCTTGTAAAATACGCAGTTAACTTTAACATTTGAGAAAACAGAGACCCTTCAGAGGCGTTTATTTCTCTCACTTTAAGTTGCTAATTTCCCGCTGCTTATATGCTACAACTCCAATAACTACTACTGCACCCTTCTAAATGCCTTGAAGATCAGGTAGATTGGGACATTTGTCTTTCCAAATTTACTGCTTCAACAGAAGTTGTTTGCAAATAGCTTCAGATAAAACTCTTACTTGTCTCCATCCTGGCAGGGAACTTCTTACATTCTGTTGACTCTCTACCATAGTGGCCAGGCTAGAGTCCGAGCCATCTCCCCAGGAGATGGAGGGAATAGATTCACTCTTTGTCAACATCCTTGTCTATAGAATAGAGTTAATATTTGTCTCCTACTTGCATTTCTAATCAACTACTGGGCCATTAGAAAATGAATATAAATTATGGGAACAGAATAGACCACTGACCCACAGAAAACAATTCCTCACTCTTACATGATCTGTTTGTTTTGATCTAATATTTTACTGCTTCATGACATGTACAGGTGTATTGCAGGTTTCAGTTCAGATACTAGGGCCCAAGCTATGAAAATGCAGGCACAGATGTAAGTATTTAATCAACAAATAAGAGCAATCTTAAATAGCAACAGCAATCTACCATCCTGCTAGACATTTGGTACACCTGCAGAGTCTCTGTTTTGGACTGAATGAGAATGGTTATGGTGTTCTTCTGACCTCCCATCTTCACTGACCAGATGGGTAATTTTACTCTCATTCCTTAGCACACCTGTTTTAGAGACAAGACTTTTCATTTTACTTTTTTTACTCTGGCATTTGATGTAAGCACTTAGTACTTACAAAAAAAAACAAAAACCCCAAGAGTGTGCTAGTAGGATACAGCAGAGAAAAAACCCCAAACTTATTTCACCTGAAGAGGTCACAATTCTAGTGCTGACCAAATAATAATGAAGAGAGGATTTGGCATACAGGAAGAAGGTGATTACTTAAAGAATAAGAATAAGAATCCTTGCTTTCTTCTCATAACCTACCGAGACATGATAGCTTGAGACAATAGTTGACTGATACTGTATCAGAATTCTAAAATGAAAAGCAAAATTTTCATGAAAAGGTGTAAAATTTAAAAGAATCTGTGTTCATATCTTGATCACTTTCATCATAAAATGAAGGAAAATCTGCTCCTGCAAAGACAGAACTGCCTGAGGTAACTTCTGAGCTCCTCCACACTTAAATGACTGCTCTAAGCCTGACAGAATGAAGTTCTGTAAAGAGTTCGCATTATTAAGAGAACCAGCTCTTAGAAACTTTCCCAACTCTTGCTTAGGAAAGAAAAAGAAAAAATAGCACCACGCTCATTTTATCTACTATTCCTTGCATATCTCTTTGGTAAAAACAAAAAATGATCAGTGTCAGAAAACCGTTTGGAACACTGTAATTAATTATTTCCACAAAGTTCTCTTCTCTTTTTCTACTTTAACTTTATCCAGCAGATATTGTAAAGACTTTAAAATTCTATATCAAGGTCTTAAAACCTTAAGGTTTTCCTACAAACATGAAATTTAAGATTTTTTTTTAAAGCATGGCATGAGAATTCAGGATTGTGGTAAAAAATCAGACATAATAAATTGAGTTTTAAGATAAACAAACACTATAAATTCATATTCAGAGAGAAGGACAAGGATCTAACCATGCTGTTATTACTAGTGAATTTAAACACCATTATTTTTAGTAAATTTGGATGTGGCCAACCTTGCTAGCGTGGTCAATGTGATTTATTTCTGAGCTAGTAATTCCAAAATTTTGTCCCAAATCTAAGGCTTGACTATTCTAATTTAGTATTGTTCCACACCTGCTAAGCCCTAATGTACTTGTCTGTTCTAGCTCAAGGTAATGGATGAGTTAGTTTTGTTTATGGCCTTGGGGGTATATTTGCCAGCTGTGTATGGATGGCATTCAGACTTTGCATAGTCGGGGACATATCCTGGAATTCCCACTAACAACCATCATGCTTAAAGCAAGGCATAGACCGATGTATGTTTGCTACTTTATATTTTCCCTGTTTATGGGTTCATATAGCAAACTTTAAATATATTTCTTATAACATTTTTCTCCTGCATAATCAAGGTACTTCTACTCTAAAGCAACTCTTGAAATACTGAACTTTACATGACATCTGTCTCTTAAAAAGCTTTCTGGAAAGCTTATTTCATCTGTAGTAAAATAACTTTTTATGCAAAAGTTTGTATTAGAGTTAAAAGTGGTATGAGTGATAGTACTACTACTCTGCACTTACACAGAGGTTAGATAACTTGTTCAGGGTCACAAAGTCAGTGGCAATCTGTTCAGGCATTACATGTGCGGGTGGTAAAGTGCAATTCTGATCCCTGAACACCTGCAAGATGAACAAAACATTTCACTTTTTTTAATGGTCGCTACTGCTAAAAGCAAAAAGAATGTAAAGTTTGCTTAGGTAGTCTCTTTTAGATATAAGACTAGGTGCCATTATGGTAGGAGGCTGGGAAAAAGGGATTGCAGGCCTGTGTGGAAAGGAGAGAAAGACAGCAAGGAACAGCCCACCTCAGGGCATGCTCAGCCCTTATCTATGCCTGCCCACCTCTCAGTATACAAGCCTGCCACTAGAACATTAAACCTTACCATCAGCAGTGTGAATCCTGTGCAGAGAGTGCCAATGCACCATAGTCTGGCAAGCTGTGCTGCCATCTCTGTATTCTATTTCATAGCACGGCATATCAACAGACAGTTCACACTAAGCAATCTGTTGAGATTATGCAGATTGTTTTGGAGGGATCATTGAATTCAAGAGGGTTCCCCTTCTAATTAGGTGACTATGAGGTCAGTCTCAGCTGTTTTTCTGTCTGCCTCTTGGAAAACCATGTATTAGACAGACACTTCAAATGACTCTTTCAAATATCATGGTTTTTCCAAATTACTGTTCTTCATGCTTGAGGAAAAATAAGTATAAAATAAGTATATGGGAAAGGATCAATTATATCTCTCTGTTGCATTAGGTAAACCCTAAACAAGAGTTTGTCCAGAAAGAGGAGGTGCAGACTTTTGGCTTGTGATAGTTGAGCAGGTGTAAACAATGGGTGGGCAGAGAGATCTTTCAGTATCTTGCTTTTGTCTTATCAGACTTCCCTTCTATATCTCAGAAAAATCATATTTGCTTTGCACTGCTACAGACTGAACAGATTATCTACCCTAAGCAGGAACCTTTATTAGCATTCTCACCAGAATCTGTCACTGTAAATTCTCAGCAAATTTGCCCTCACTGCAGTTAAGAATCTAGTTAAGTAATGTCAGTTGCTGAAACCATAACTCTTGGCATCAAAACAGCTTATATGAAATGCCAGTTTCATGAAAAGTTCTCTCATTTGAAGGCCTTCTTTCCTATGCATGAATCATACTCACCAAACTGAAAATTAAGGACATGCTCAATACTGAAAATAATAATCAAAAGAATGAAGGGGAGAAGAAAGAACATAGGAAATTAGAGTTCGTTATTATCATTTTAAAGTATCAGTGTTTGTAAAGCATACGCATGTGAAAGGCTGAATCTCATTTGATCAACCCAATTAAACATTAAATAATTGCAGCCAATTATGCAAATATCACACAACAATATTAATTTGTTGATCTTTTTTGAACAGTCTCAAATTCTCCTAATGTTAGACTATCTTATGTCTTAAATGATCAATTAGCAGAACCATAACTAAGCGATGAAGAATGGATAATTGCCTAGTTATGATGTACCATACTCTTTCTATGTAAATCTGTTGCAATTAAACAAATAGGGCACATGGAGAAAAGATGTGCAGATGTTCTTTTACAATCTATTATTAGTTCAGGGAATACCACAGTTCCCTCCTAAATTTTACAGGCAAAAATAGGGAAAATGCAATACCAAAAATTCACTATTATTTACACATATTATTTCTTTCCTTTGGTTAACAGGATAAAAAATACAGTGGCAGAATGCAGGGTAGGACAGCATGCAACAGCAGAAGAATTTCCTGTATTATACTGACCCGTCAGCTTCCTTATTAGAATTTGAAGTCTAAAATCTAGAACCTATTCACCTGGATGCCATTTGGAAACAAACACAGCTTTGAGTTGATACAGCCAGAGTAAAGCAATTAACCAAGATGTTAAAGACAACAGTTAACATACACATAATATTTGTTTTCATTCTTCTCTGCTAGAAAAGTCTATGCATTTCTGTGGGTCATTCTAATTTCAATTCTCATTATTGTGAAGTCTCCGTCAGCTGAAAACATGCAGTAAAAGTAAAGGTGTCTCTCTGCTCAGCACAGGAAGCAATGCAAACCACAATAAATGAAAATGCCTGGTTTCCTCACATTATATTACTTGCATCCAATTTAGAAAGAGTTCTATGCAACTTTTAGGTTTACACGACAGTAAAATAATTCATCTAACTGGTCCTTATTAATTCTGACTTGTGAATAGATTACTGCTGGTATACTGATGCCTTCATGGGAATTTTTGATATGTGATACCTGTCAACTCTGTCAACATCCTGAGATGTTAAGGTGTCCTACAACTACTTTGCTGTGCATCTGAAGTTAGATATTTCCACTTTTCCTTTTGCTGCTAAACCTAAGATGAACATAAGGGGATAGATTAGATAGTTCAGCAACAGCAAGCCACATGCAGTTGTTCATTACGTAATCTTTATAGAGCTCCATGCCATTAACTCTAGTTAAAGGCACTCTTCAGTTTTGATACTTGTCTCGTTGGATAAAACTCTCTACCCCATGTTGCATCTTGACGTATTCCCCGTGTTAATTTTTCCACCCATCTAATTAAATAAAAAAGAAATACTACAGGCAGCTTATAATACATAATAAGATACTGAACAGAGACCAGCACACAATACATATTCCGATGGTCAGAAAAGCAGACACACAACACTATTGCTACTGTAAGTGAAAAAACATTTTGTGCTTGCAGTTGTATTCTAAAGAGAAAACCATCCAACAAATTTTAACAATGGTTACATTGTCAGAGAGAACCTTCAACTGTTCTTCATTAAAAGATCAGATTGGACTGCAGTGGAAGATAGTAGAAGTCATGATTTGACGGAACAAAAGAAAGTGATGGCTAAGTAAAGGTTGTTTTTAAAATCTGATCAAAAATGAACAGCAAAGCCATAAGGCTACTTTTTAGCAGTTATATAAGGCATGGATAGAATCACAGAATGGTTTGGGTTGGAAGGTACCTCAAAGATCACCTAGTTCCAACCCCCCTGCCATGGACAGCTTGCCCAAAGCCCCATCCAACCTGGTCCTGAACACTGCCAGGGATGGGGCATTCACAGCTTCTCTGGGCAACCTGTTCCAGTGCCTCACCACCCTCACAGGAAAAAATTTCATCCTTATATCTAATCTAAATCTACTGTTCTTCAGCTTAAGGCCATTACCCCTTGTTCTATCACTGCATGCCCTTGTAAACAGTCCCTCTCCAGGATGGTCTATTAGAAACTCTATTTTTGCCTTTTAAGACTATATTAACAAATGTCAGTAACTACAAAGGACTTCTAAAGCATGGGAGAGATACTGTTGGGTCTTAAAAAAAATAAAGTGCTGAATATGTCCCTTAATACTGGTGCATCTCTATTGCAAACTATGGCAATAAATGTTTCAGGTTTACTTCTTACAGGACTCCATTAGTGTCGATGGAGTTCCACCAGTTTTACACTGAAGCAGCACTTTGGAACATTGATGCGGAATATGGTGATCCTTTTTGGCAAGAGATATCTTAAAGCTGTTCGACAAAGCTGTGTGCAAAAAGGGAAAGCTAATAATTATGACAGTATAATCGTTAGTGAACATTTGCAAAAGTTATTTTCCTAACTATGGCCTACATGCTCTATATTGCTCCCAAACAGTACCAAGCCTGCCCGTGAGAGAGTAGCGGTATATGAAAAAGTACATGCTTAACCAGAATGAAACCAGGGTTTGAATTAAATCTTTTTTCTTTTTGTGCTAGATATTTTCTGTTGACGGCACGGCTTGTCCCTTAATAGAAAGGCCCTATTAACGTACACGTGTGTCAATGGGGGCTGGATACGTTTCACAGCAAGTATTGAAGGATACAAGAAAAATATCTTGCTGATCTAAATTATGTGACTGGATGATAGAAATTTCTCAATCCAAAGGTTGGGTTGCTGTGAAGAACAGTTCAACTTTCACAGCTGCACTTGTCTGATCGTATTTTCTAGGTATTCACCTGGAAGGCAACACTGTGTACACAGCGCCCAGTTCTGTGCTAGGCCAGATAAAGGGCAATTCTTGTCTCAGCAGGGCCTGACGCAGCCCTATAAATCGTGTACGGAAGGATGTGTTCAACTATTAGAGAGGTATGCACTGCCCAAGCAGACACTGCATAGCCCCTTGCAGGGAAAGGCAATAGGCCAACAGGGAGCATGCTGCAGGCTAGGCCAACTCAGAGAATTTTGGCCTAAAGGACAGACCTGTTACTTGACAGAGTACTCTGTCAAGGGGACTCTGAGGGGAGCTAGAGGGCTGTGCAAACTCAGGAATCTTCCATACAAGCAGAGTATGAAAGGAGAGAGCGGATGGCTAAACTTATTTCCCAAACACAGAGCAAAAGGCAGAATGATGTCAATAGAACCCTGTGGCCAACTAACAGGCAATGTCTTTGTGTTATATGGCAACGTGCGCTGATGATGATGGCAGTTAAAACAAACCAAACAAACTGAAGAGCAGTTGAAGAGCATTTTACAAGATTTCAGGCTGTACATAAGACACAAGGAGGCACTAAGAAAACCATTAGGAAAGTTCTATTGCTAACATTTAGCACCTCTACCAAGAAAACAGGCTTCTACCAAAAGGATTACAGTAGAAATCAAAATGATTGTGTTCACATTTGTTGGATTGTGGAAACAATCATCCTGGGGAGCAAATTGACACAGAAACTATGCTACGCACAGGCAGCTACAGAAGTTGTCATTATTCATGTCTGTTCTGTCTGGAGGGTCTGAACTCTTCCACCTTCACGACACCAGCACTGCCCAATCACTGTCTTCTCTTCCATACTGAAACAAAGCAAAAATGGAGTTTAAAAATAAAAGTTAAAAGTAACAGTATATAATTATGACAGCTTCTTAGGTCTATCCTCACAAAGATTCATATCCACCACCTTGATAGTAGTTTACATTATTTCTTATGCCTTTACTGCTGTCTTTGATTTGAACAAAGCCTAAACGCAGCTTGAAGCTTTATCCATCTTCCAGTAAGTAGACTAGGAAAAGGCAATACTGATACTCACTGGAGATGATACAGAATAGTCCTGCTTCACTAGAGCTTTCCATCAATTTAATACAGTTATTCCCTGAGGTCAGTTCACTAATTCATTTGTAAGTATGCCCCCGCTCAAGCTCCAATAAACAAACACATTTGTTTTTATTTCTTTTTATTTTCAAGGTAGCTTTTTATTACAGCGTTCAGATTGAACATGAAATAAAACCTATCACAAACACCACAGAGTACAATTAGAAAGAACGCTAACTCAAATGAAGCAAATTGTCTTTCCGTACACAAACCAAGAGGATCACCAGGCAGAAACGAAGGCAATCTACCACATGGAGCTGTATCCCTTCCAGGGGAGGATACAGTCCCAAGGCAGCACTTTCGGTTGTTAAACTGGCTCCACGTTCTCTGGAGCTCTTTGTCACCAGTCCTGTAAACAACGCTCCGGAGAGCCCCAAAAACACACATAAGGCTCAAGTATGCAAGTGAAGACAGAACAGTGGACAGTAGTGAAGTGAAGACAGTAAGTGGACAGAACAGTGACAAAATAAAGTTGGGAGTCCTTTCCCTCATTCTACCATATTCAGGGAACTTGAAAACAGTTTTCAACATGGAATAAAGATTGGTTTTAAAGCCTTTATGTAGGCTGCAAAGATCACTTCTCCAGAGAGGATAAAAGGAAATTCCTCCAATCCAGGTTCTGCATCAGCAGAGAAGGAGATATAGGGACTTTAAAGCAGGGAAAAGACAACAGCTCCAAATCAGGATGAGCCAGAAAAACCACAATTCTAGATCCACAAAGGAACAATGATCTACACTTTAAGGGGTATAGCAAAAGCTAGTTTATTCTCAATACATGGCATGCAAAACCACAAAAACATTTGAGTGGTATTTCAGTGAGTGTATTCCCAGAGAAAAGAATCTCGTCTCTAAATCTTCTCACTGAAGCGGTTATAGAAGACAGCGTACTATGACTAATTCATTCATAAGCACACCGTTACTGTATACAATGTAAATTATTTAATCTCATATCTTTATCTGCCTTTCGTAATTATGATTTCCACTCAGTGATAGGAAGGGAAATGTATATTGCAGTGCTACTACTGTCTCTCTCAATCGGCATGAGAAATTGCATCAGTTCTGCCCATGAGTTTCTAATTTGTCACTCTAGCTCTAGTTCCACTGAACAGCTGTTCAAATCCAAAGACATCCTGTTGAACACAGAAGACTTGTAAAAGAACAGTAAGTAGCATGAAAACAGACTTGGAAACACAATAATGAAGATAATATGAAAATGTTAAAAAAGCATGTATTGTACACAAGGGAATCAGTATAATGATACTGGATATGGAGCTCTGCACCTCTTGGTCACAGGTTCAAATGAAGGACAATGTTGATACTCAGCATTTTTCCATTTTTACAAATGTCCATTGTCAAAGATGAAATAGATACTTTGCCCTAGTTCAGGCAACAGCACATCAAAAAGACCAAAGTTGCATTTGGCTGTAATTTCCACTGCATTATATTCTTCAGAACTTGAATTTTCTTTGGAATAACAGCCTCAGACTGTCCAAGTGACATGACAATCGTCCAATAATATGGCAAAGAGATCTTCTATTTTTCCCTCCTGGTAGAATATATAAAAGATCTTTGTGAAAGATTCTGAAAACTCCCCTGACATTGTAAGAATATTATATATTTAATTTTGTGTGTTGCAGCATTATTTTCTGCATGACAACCTGGGGTCTATTTGGATATAAGCTCATCTCTCCACAGCTAGGAAAATGCAGAAAAACAATCAGCAACTACTGATTGACTCTTAAAGGGGAAGCAGTCATCATTCACTTTAAAACCATGTCTCTAACAATGAAGTGTTCCAACTCTTCTGGTTTGTTTAAAGAAGGAAGAAAACCCAGAAATAACCATCTATATAATAGTCCAGCACTTTCCAAGAGTGATGGATTTACTCTTGGCATGTAACTAATGAACACATGGTATGTACAGAGCTGTAAGACTGTAAGTCCATATGCATAGTTGTGAAGTGAAAAGGTTCAAGGAAGATAATGGTTAGAAGCAATCCACAGTTTTTCAGCGTCCTCCAGACCCTTGGTTGGGAGGGAAGGGAGCAGGGTGATGGAGGAGGGTATGGGAGGAAGCCTCAGGGAGCAGGCTGGATAAATTTGTCTTAATAATCCACTTACTATCTATTGGCCGAGGGAGAAAGACACATGTTCCAGTGTTGTCTTCTCAAACAAAATACTGGAATTCAGGAGCCAGTCTTCTAGAGAACAAGGCAACACAAACTGCTAAGGCAGTGCCTATTTCCACATGCAGCACTCAACAAGGAGCTAGAACTAGCCTCAACTCCTTCTGATATTGAGCTGTTCCATGACTGCTATTAGAAGTGGTCAGACTCTAACCACTTCTCAAACTCAAACTGAGACCACAAACTGTTGAAGGCCCTAACACATATTGCAAAAGCATCACCTAGACATCAGAAGGTAACACAGGAGTTACATAAGTGCTTTTAGACACTAAAGATAGATACTTGCTATACTAACAAGATAGCTTTAATACAGAGCAGAGAGCTACGGAAAGAGTGATCAGTATGCATCACAACGGAAATTGTATCAATAAAATCAGCTTACAGTCAGTCCCTGAAATAAATCTGGACATATGACAACAAGAAAAATAAAATGATGGACACCAACAGTCATTTTAGATAGATGTATCAGGTATTTGGGTTGAGAAAGATGAAACAGAACAGTGGTATGCAGTGGGATTCTGGAGAAAAGCTACTAGTAAGCCGATACAAATGTTAGCTAAGAACCTCTTGAGCCGAAAGCTAAGAATGTAGAACAGCAGCCATCAGACTTGATTTGAAGAAATCTTGACAATACTGTCAAGCAGCTGTTATCAGATTTTAAATAAAGGGTCTTGTAACTTGCCAAGACCTACTTTTATCCCCAAACCCCAAAAAAGACAGGCACCTAAAATAAGAAGGGCCATCGCGTTCTGCTCGTTGACTTTGACTGAAATGGTATTGACTCCTTCACTCAGACATTGAGGTCACAGATTCCAAATAGACTTTGATATCTAGCAAACCACAGAGGAAGGAACAGTTTTAAGAACAAGAAGTGACTGTGTGGAAGGAAAGATGTTGAGAAAGAAATGGTGATTAGCTGGGTGCATCCGATGAGTGCTTATTACTTCACCCATCTCTCTTGATTAGCCTATATTAATTTGTGATCATGGTTATTAAAATGTTTCATCTATTTTTTCCTTAAAAAGAAACCTAGAACAACAGCACTGGATTTCACTGATAACAGTCGTATCTTACAACTCTCATCCAGCTTCTAAACAGAGAAAAGAATATATCACTCTTCATTCATATAATGGATAGAGAAATAGAATAACCAACCAAACAAAAGATCCTAAATTATATGTATTGGTGCTTATAGCACCACTATTAAAAAGACTGTTTTCCTACATTTTCAAATTTTCAGCTTCTATTATTTTATCTGGTTAAAGAAGTGGAAGCAGCTTACCTGAATGTCACTCAGCTTATTCAGGAAACGGGTTGTTAACTGGGGTCCATTCTCCATAGTTGGAATGTGCAAATGCTGACATTGAATAAAGAAGGGGGCAGGGAGGATGGACATGGAGAGGAGGGAGAGAGAGAGAATAACATATATTATAATAGCTTTATATACATACTAATGCTTTAGGGTCACCAAGAATTTTAATAAATATTTATCAAGCTTTCTAGCCTTCCTTACAAGTAGGTAAAGATTGTTGTAATGTTTTTTATAGAAGGGCATGCTGAGCTAGTGAAAAGTTAGATTAGTTGTACTGCTATGCTGTTTTTAAACAAAGGTTAACCTAAGTCTTCCTAAAGATCTGTTTAAAATGGAGAGTATATTGTACAGACTAGAGTAGAAACTACATACAGCATTTCATTTCAAAGCATACTGTGTAGAAATACAACAGGTACATTTATAGTACTTATCACTCAGCACCTTGATGTCTTTCATGTTATCTTAGCATCAGTCAACAGTGTTATCCGAGTCAACCGTGTGCCCAGGCTGCCAGAAAGGCCAACTGTGTCCTGGGGTGCATCAAGCACGGCATTGCCAGCAGGTCTAGGGACGTGATTGTCCCACTCTACACTGTGCTGGTGCGGCCTCACCTCGAGTACTGTGTGCAGTTTTAGGCACCACAGTACAAGAAGGACATAAAACTATTGGAGAGTGTCCAAAGGACGGAACCAAAGATGGTGAAGGGTCTAGAGGGGAAGACGTATGAGGAGAGACTGAAGTCCCTTCATTTGTTCAGCCTGGAGAAGAGGAGACTGAGGGGAGACCTCATGGTGGCCTACAGCTTCCTCACGATGGGGAGCGAAGGGGCAGGTGCTGATCTCCTCCCTGTGATGACCAGCGGTAAAACCCAAGGGAACAGCATGACGCTGCGACAGGGGAGGTTTAGGTTGAAGATCAGAGAAAGGTTCTTCACCCAGAGGGTGGTGGGGCACTGGAACAGGCTTCCCAGGGAAGTGGTCACCACTCTGAGCTTGACTAAGTTCAAGAAACATCTGGACAACGCTCTCAGTCATCTGCTTTGATTGGGCTGGTCCTGTGTGGAGCCAGGAGTTGGACTCAATGATCCTTATGGGTCCCTTCCAACTCAGGATATTCTATGATTCTATGATCTAATAATATCAATACATTTACTCCATCTTATTAATTCAGGAAGTTTTCACTTACAGACATTTACTGTATTTGTCATATTTAATGGAACAAAGCACATCTATATATGCAGCTGCAATAACCTAACCTTCCGAACTAACTTTGTTGGTGGCTAAATAGCACCATCTCAGCTTAACAGCCTGAATGCCTGTGGAATTCCACCTGTGCAGGGGAGCTCTCCCATATGGTGTATTGTAGGTGGAAGCAGTTGTGCACCTTCCTGAAACAGTTCTTCCATTAGACCTGGGTTCCCTGCAATAAGGGGTGAAGAAGCGATGAACATGAGAAGGAAAGAATGCAGTAGCTCAGAAATTTGGTTCCTTGTGAAAGTCTTTCCCCTTCTTATATTTCCCAGGTGCCTTAACAGGAAAAAAATGTTCAATAAAAGAAACGTGGGAGAATGTATTTTTCTATGTTTTCAAACAGGCTGGGAACCCTTTTTTTTTCCTTTTCCTAGGAGTTGAGATTTTATGATTTTTCCAATTAAAAAAAAACCCCAGATGATGAGAGGGAAAGTTCTCTTCTGACAACATACTAGTAAATCCCTTGAGAAACAACATACTGACACTGTTCATCCTTCCAGGAGGCTCTGGCAGCACACTTTTTCTAATTCACTTGGTTTTGTGGTTTTTTTTCCTTCAGCTGCAATTAATTATGATAAAATTCTGAAGAAAGAAGAAAAGAGGGGGAAGGAGAGGGGGGGGCAGGCAAGAGAAAGATATTTTCTTACCTTGCCCTTGTATAAAATTTTAGAGATAGGACATACAACACAAGCTGTTCCAGCACCAAACATTTCCTTTACTCTGTCCTCTTCCAAGGCAGCTGTCAGGTCACTCATGGTGATGTATCGCTCAGACACTTTAAATTCTCCCTGCACAAGAAGAATCAACCATAAAAATTATTAAAAAAAATGGTTAGTTTCTTTGTCTTCCATTCGAAACCTCTCTAATAGAACTAATAGCCTAATGGCTGTGATGTTTTCAAACCTCCCAGTATCACACAAGATAGTTAATCAAAAGAATGATCTTCAAGGAAGCCGGTGTTTTCCCAGATCCGATGCTGATGAGTAAGTGGTACTTTCCTCTGATTTAATACAGAATATCAATATTGCACCAGGGAATAACACAACAGAATTTGTCATGGGTTACATGATACAGGATCTGACTACTCATGGTCTCCAGCATGCTAGAGTTGTACAAAAATTACTCAATTATGTACAGAGAGTTTTGCATAGCACACTCGAACAATTCCTAAGCAAAATGCAATCTGTTAATTCCACCTGCAATGCCAACTAGATGTAATACATTTCTTTAATCTCTGGTGAAATTTCACTGTAGCCTGCACACAGCTGTCACATACAAAAATTAACTGTACTGCAGGTACGAGTAAAGCAATTCACATTGGACAGTCTTAACATAGGAAGTGCTGTACCTTCTACAAGTGTTGAAGAATGCATAGCAACTGATTGAATGCTTAGCAACTGATTGAGGCGACGTGTTTCAAGAACAAAAGTGAACATCAAACTGAAATTTTAATTTCATTTATTTATGTGGACTTTATTTTCTATCAGACCAAACTAAAGCTTAGCCCTTGTTTTATATGCAATGTTTTAGACATGAAACAGAGATACTTATAATAGCAGAAAATATGATTAGCTTTGGACAGTATAGTATTTGGAGAGAGAGGCAGGGACACCATGTGAGCAGAGTTTCAGATAGGTTAGGGAAAGGAGGTCAGAAAGAAGAGAACAACCTTTGTGAGAGTAGAAGACAATTATTTAAGAGGACTGAGGTGAGAGTCTGGTATCTCACAGACAAGCCCTATCAGCTGGGAATATCTGAATGTCTTGTAAAGATTGGACCGAGAAGTGTGCAGGCATAGCTGTGCTAGGGGAGTACCGAGACAAATAAAGATGCAAAAGAGTTCAGTGCAGGCCAACAAGTGGCACACATGCGTCACAGAGTACATGCCTAGCTCTCTTCACTGCAAGTTACGTTTAACTGATATAACTGTGAACTGTATTTCAGGAAGTCTTTCAGCTGCAAATGGTTGGAAACTGCATTAATACCAGGGGGAAAGTATCACACATGACTCTTATTCCTATTACTTCTCCCTAAACATAAGCCTGGCCAAAATCAGGAGACAGGATACTCGGCTTGATGAGCTTTGGATGTATAGCAGTCTTAATCCAAGACACAATAAAACCTTTGAACACAGTACAGGCAGAGTGAACAGTTTGCTGCATTTCAAGATATGAGGTAGTCCCAAGTGTCCAAATAAGTATTTGGATGGCTACACTACAGAACTGGAATGTGGAAGCAGACAGATGACTTCAAGACTGTGGCTGGATTTAGGCTGCATGCTAGTTATTAGAAATAAGGGTGAAACCATGAGAACTAAGTAGGGAAATAGTGTGCTGATGACTGAAGTATAGCTGTGGTCATGCACGGTAATTGTTTGTTTCCTTGCTTCAAGTTGTTGGTAGCAGTGGATTTAATGAGAATTTTCATGTTAAATACTACACGGAGCTGCTTTAACAAGCTTGGTATTGTTCTGTGTTGACAGGTGTGGGTATTCTGTTGATGTGGCTGGGAATCTAGGCATTAGCGTGCCCTTAGTTCCCATTTAGGTTAAGAAATTTGACCAGATCAGTTGAACTTCAAGATACTGAGCACCAGGAATGCTTACTTTTGTCAATGTTATAACATGATAGTTGAAACCATTACTGCCAAGGTCAAAACACTCACCCAGTTGCGTGCCAGATCCAAAATGCTTTGTCTTGTCACTCCTGGAAGGATGATGCCATCTAAAGGTGGGGTTGCCAGTTCATTTTCTATCAAACATGAAAGAAATAGAAACACAGATTGAAAAACAAAGAAAGAAAAATAACATTTACTGATATTATACCGAACTGAAAATTAAAAAGAAGTTGAATAATATCAGAAACATTTCCTACCCAGGAAGATGCAATGTTTATCAGAGTTCTATTAAAACACACGTTACACAAATTCAGTTCCACTAAGCTGTTGAGTGTTTGGAACCTCTTGCGTACACTACAGTGTGTGTGGGAAAGCAACATATTTAATACATTAATAAATACATATCTAAAGCCTAGTAGTAGCTTTTATTCCTCGGTGTGTTTTAGATTCACTGTATAACTACTGGGAACCGTTAAATGGCTCAGTCTTCAAATTCAGAATAGAGAAGCACAAGGGATAGCCATGACTAATAATTCCAGGGCAGATCATGGCTTTCCCTGAACTGCTTTACTTGTTTCAGGAACATGGGGTTCCGTATACCTACTTCCTAGCGTTAATATGAAATGTCTAGCAGAAATTTTGAGGCTCATTTACTTAACAAGCAAAGCAGTGGAAACCTTGTCAAATGCATCTTGAGAGGAGACTTCTTTCATGATCTTTTGTCTTAGTCTAGACATCCTTTCCCACCTCCCTAATTTTCTCTTTAAACAAAAAGAGCTGTCCCAAGAATTCTAAAAGCACCAACAATTCAAATTGTTCAACTAGTTTGGTTTGTTAGCTTGTTTTTCTTTGCCTTTGGGGAAAAAAGATAATGTTCATCTAACACAACTAATGGAACAGTAGAAAAATGACAAGCCATATTTGGTAAATACTTAGATTGCACTACAGAAGTTTGTATGTAGTTTTTGTTCTTTCATCTGACCTTTTCAGCAAATCAGAGTTAATCTTTTCCATTTTAAACCATCACTTTCATTTTAAACCATCACATAGCATACTCAGTGGTTTCTATTGTCAGAGAATACTCAGCATTCACTCTTTCAGACAGCCAGGCTCTTTTAAGACAGTCTCAAACTTGCACTGAGAACTGAAGACATCCACAGTCTCTCGGTATTACTCTTCATACTTTTTTTCTAACCGTTTTCTTTTTCCAGTGAGAACCCATTATCTTTCTTGATCTTATAAGCATACTATCCTGCTCATTAAATCCACAAACCATTAAGGTTTTTCATTCATTTTTACCTAGGTCACATAAAAGAACAAGATAGGTATCTTCATGTTTTTATTATTCCACCTTCTCCCTACCCACAACAGATCACTGAATCTACGCCTGTTTGAACCAGTCTCAAAAGAGAAGCTGTCTTAAAAATGTTTCTACAGGTCCTGTGAAAACTTGCAGCTGGGTAGAAGAGAGAAACATGGTATTCGTCCTTGGGCTGAAGGAGCAGGTTGAGCTCAGCTGCTTAATCCTCTGTTTTCAGCAGTCAGATAATTCTGTGCACACTGCCTGCCAGCCAGTGCACACACAACGCCAGACTGATTACAGCACGGCCACTCTCCCACTCTGCAAGAGGGGGCCTTGGGAGCTGGGGTGGGTTAGGGGAAATGGAGAATAAAAAAATGAAATTGGTCATTGATTTTGCTACTCACTGTCCATTCCCTTGGGAAATGTCTGCTGCTTTATCAGTGCAGCCACCCCTGGATGGAGTCACTTGGACTAGAAGTTTTTCCTACTTATGCTTCCATGTTCCTTTCGTGAGGATCCATACACACATAAGTAATAGATGTAGACTGCCATGCCAAAATGTACAATAAAGCTGCCCTAGAACAGGCTATATATTCTGCCCTGGTTTCACTAACCAATAGTGCCATTCTCTAACCTGTCCCAGGCTTCTGAGTACAGCAGTGGTCTCTTCTTTCTCAGTCAGGAACAATAGCTTTCCTTTTCCAGAGTCTGGCTAGCATCACTCCTAGCTGTGATGCCTATCTGGTCCTAATTCTGGCACAACTAGCAAAAGAAGAGGACTTAAAAACTTTTCATGAGCCATGGGGCTCACCTGATTCTGAACACTGAATACCTGATGTTCAGCATTTGTGACCCAGTCATATACAAGTGCTCCCCTTTCTCTAACAGAAAATTTCAAATATTGTGGACCGAAGATTGTGGCTATGCACCAGATAGTGTTCTCTATTTGGTGATTTTGCTACAGATCTTGGCCAGAACCTGTTCAAGCTCAACAACATACTTCAGTTGATCTGAGCTAGTTTGGAAAGGTGCCAGGCCAAACCAGCCGCCAAACAGCACTGAGCAGACAGGACATGGGAGTCTCAAAATGTTTCAAACAGCCTGCTCTGTAGAATTTTGTCAAGTATACATATGATGCCTACCAGCCTGGGGCCACCCAAGGAACATCTGCTCCCCTGGTATCCGGCAGAGATGATAACGCTATGAAGCACAGCATGCCAAAAAGCTCATCCTCTCTGTGAATTGATGCCAAACCAGGCTCCATATGACATCAGTTTGTCCATCTCCAAAAAAACAGACTGTGATCTCACAGACTCCGTTTGCCTTCTGAATTACTTTGATGGGCTAGGAGCGTCAAAATGTATAGCAGCAAAAAGGGGAGGAAAGGCATTCGAAGGAAAGTGTCAGGGTTTCTCTTCAATTGACTACTGTTACTGTTATAGTAGCAGCACTAGCAGTTCAGTGTCCCACTACAGCAGGCATGCTGTAGGCATGCTGTAACAATGGAACTCCAGCAGACTGTCTGAAGGGGTTTTTAAAATGTTTTTGCATATGACATAGCTTCCATTTTTACACACCTGTGTTTGTGAGCATATAGCAGATAAGATTCCAAACATGGGATCTAAACTAGTGCCAAACTAGTGCCTTTGGTACTAGTCCATATTATAGCAATGCTGAGAAATTCACCAAAATATATTTTACCAAAATGATAAATATCAAGTGAACTTCAGGGTCAAGAAGAACCCAGAGAACCGTGATTTCACTATTATTAATAGCCAAAATCCGCTCCCAGTTTGTTCTGTACCTTTCTATTTATTTCTCCTTATTTTCCTCAGGCTTTTCTTCTACTCTTCCCTCATGCAATCACTCTGGTTTTGACTCTGTCAATTTACTTTCCTCAATTACTTTCCCCTCCTTTTCTTTGTCTGCCATCTCATTCACCTGCTGCCCTCCCCTGCATGCTATTTGTATGGCTTTCTATTACAGCAGAGGGTATGATCCTTATTTTGTTAGTAGTCTACTTGCGCAAGATACTTCTGCAGCTCAAATAATCCTCCATGTACAGAACACTAAGCAAACTTGCCTGATATTTTAACTGACTGTTCCAGAGGATCTTTTAACATTTTTATGTAAGCTATTTTGAAGTGGGCACTCTTAATCCCCATTTTAATAACAGCACAAAAGTATTAAATAATGCCTGAATGCTATTCACAATGCCTTAACATTGAAGCTAGAAGTAGAGCCCAGATGGTTCCAAATCATTCTCAAGAAACAGAATTTTTGAAAGTGCACACAGATTTCATAGTTAGCAACCTTCAGGTTGGACATATGTTTAAATTTGAAGGTTTTCCATAAAGTCAAGTCTATAGGCAGAAGAACAAACGTTATTAAAGGAAACTAGGTTCAATGGTAATAGCCTCTTGGGATTGTTACATGTTCTGAAAAGGCAGGTGGAAGGAAGGGGCTGTTGGGTGACCAAAATTTTCACTTTGTGAACATAAACTGTAAACAGTATTTGATCAATGACATAACACACTCCTGTATCTATGCAACAACAGGGATCCAAATTTGGTCATGTCATAAGCCTCAGCCAGAGTAGCAGTGGGCATACAAGAACAGCATAGAGCATGACATGTTATTTTAATAGAGATGAAGTAGTTTCTTTCCCTACTCCCTCTTCAATGTTACGAATGAAACATTTTTCCAGACTCCTCTGCCATCCAAGACAGTGTGTCATGTTTAGTAACAATGCTGTGCCTGAAAATACATTGCAAAGGCTTGCAAAAAAAGCCTGCTCTCATTGGAAGCAAGGGTGTCCTCTAGTCTAGGCTTTACTGGCCCGGGTCTTTGATTTGTCATGCACCAAGGACAGCAGTTCAGACTACTCCGCCATGACCTCTGGACACACAAAGAAGGCCATTTTCCTTTTGATGATGATCTGCAATTTCTGGCTCACCATTTTTATGTTAGATCCTTCACTCAGCTGCAGAATTTGCATAACAAAACAGAAAGACAACCTAAGTAAGTATCCTTTGTAAAGTGACAGAACATAATGGCAAACACTTTTTAATCCCAATGTAAAGCCATAGGCAGGTATGTGATGACACACATTGGCAGCAAGAGTGATTGTTAACCAAAGATATCGTAAATTAATGATTAATCAACACATCAGGAGACAGCAACAATGCTAATGAACATGTTGTGTGAAATGGCAGGTTTGCCAGTATACAGTTAGCTTGGGTGGCATGAATCACAAGTTGTTTGCTATGGCCACCTCACAATAGTACTATTCAGTAGTGGACTGGTAACACAGTGATTGGCAGATCTTTGGAACAGTACGGTGCTGCAGCTGGATAATTCCAGCATATTCCTGTTTTAAGTACAATGAGAACATTGAATTCTAATTATGTTCCCCCCTTCAGCATCCTTTCCCTGGGCAGAATGAGCCAAAATCTATTTTCGTATCTCTCCAGCAAAGTTACACAAGGCGTGAATTTGGCCATCTAGCTACAGTGACAAATCTACTGCTGCTCTAACAACAACAAGATTTCTCATATTTATAGTTTCATTCACAAGACTTCACAGACTCATTCAACACTGAGGGAGTATCATCCCTCTTCTTACTAAAGTGGTAAAGATTTTGCAGAAGAAAAAGTAATGAAACTGGAGATGGGAGTCAGGTAGCTGGATCCCATTACCCTACGTTATCCACAGCACGCTGCTGTCCCGCCAGAATGCTGCCTCTGTACTGCAGCTGAGCGTGGTCAGAAAAACCATCACTTTTCAAGGGTACCCATGGCACTATGATGAAATCAGAGCCTGAGTCCTGCATCTGCTGTCATGAAAAAACTCAATAACAATTTTCATGGAGGGCCAGCACTCACAGAAGCCAGGAGTCCTTTTATTCATTTGCCTATATATTGGCTCAATTCTTTAAGGACTCAGAGTCATGTAGTCTTCTGAACCACTTTTCGGGTGTAGCTATCACTTCTCATGCCTAAATACTTGCATGCCCAATAGGTGTTTTTGAGATTCCTAAATAGCTGGCTGCTCATTAACTACATAGTTTTCTAATCAGCATGTACATTGCTTAGAGATGACTGCATGTACAAAGAGGTAAAAATGGCTTCAAGAATGGTGGTGTGTCTTGAAAACATATTTGAGCTTTAGTGATGTGGAGCACTGACCAACATGTTTCTCTCTCTCTCTGCCTCCACTGGACAGAACTTCAAATTCTTCAAAGAAAGAGCAGAGTTCTTCATCAGCTGGATGATGAAACACTTTTGGATATGCTTCAAGAACATGTGATGTGCCAGTAAGCGACGATGCGAACCACCCATGCCCAAAGCCACAGAGTTTGAAGAGTTACAGAGCAATAAGGCATCTTCAGTATTTCCGCATTTTGTTTCTGACACAACGCCTTCAAGATCAAACATGCTGCTGGAGTTGACAGTAAACCTGCAGTGTGACCCTCTGTGTAGGGATTGATTCACGGACTCTGGTGCGGGTAAAACCAAAAAGCAAAGACCTTTATTGCTTACAAGTTTGTGCTTATAAAGATTCATTAGCTGTCCACGCGCTCCAGCTTGTTCATAAATTGATTAAAGCTTGCCGTTCACGCGTGGCAGCTAAGCTTCTAATTGGTGCTGTTAATCAAAACACACGTCTTCTATCTTTGGTCCTACACCTGTGTTCCAAACTATTTTTGTCTCATTAACTGCTGCTTTTCTGCGTGCTTGCTTTATCACTTACTCCCTCATTCAAGGTCGCTCGCAACACTCCCTGTAATTCCCACACCTCTGTATAGCTAGACTCTGTCCTTCTGACCATATGGACTGGCCCCACAGTGTAGTAGGTTATCAGTTGGCAGTGCTCACAGCTGCTCCAGAATCTCCTCTTTCACAATGATATAACTGACACTCACCTATCAGTTTTCAGAAGGGAATAGACGTTTCCTTTGTTAAATCATCTTCATAAAAAAGTTTATGATCTGCACTCTAGTAATAATTTTGTGGACTATGGCCCCAAGTGTCTACTCTGTTAAAGTTTTCATGTTTTCTGTTACTATACCTCCATCTTCATTTATCCAGTAGAGAAACAGATTCATTGTTCCAACTTCAGTTATTTGGTGATCTTCTCCATAGAGCCACAGAACCTGCTGGCAGCCTAATTCCAGGGCTTCTTGCTGAGCATAGATAGAAGAACCATAGTTCCTTCCAGAAACAAAAAGAAAGAGGAAACTGTAATGAGTATATGGTTGGGTATTTCATGATTTCTATGTAAGGTTTTGTGCAAATCTACCTTATGAACAAGTGCTCTGCACAGTCACTGCTTGACCCTGGAATATTTTCATTGGAAGCACTCTACTAGTATGTTACTAGATCATTTGTATCTACAACTCAACAACTTTGAAAGGCTGAACAGCATTAACAGCTCAAACATATTCATTCAACTTGGATACATCTTGTTCCATTTTCTGGACATTCTAATCATTGCAATCAGACTTCTTAGGAAAGCATTTATTTTTATTTAACAGTTGGAACCTTAGAGAGAGAGCAACAATTCCTATCCAGCTCACATTTTAAAAAACAAGCAAAGAAAAAAACCCCAAAACTAAACCATCTACCTCATCTCATATAAGTCAGATGAACAGATGGGTCATATATTTCAGATGAACTTCTTGGAATACAACAAGCACCAGAAGGGAGTTATTTCTTTTCTAGTAAAAGACATTCACAGAATTTGTAGCTTCAGGAGCTGCAGATGGGTCTTGATGAATTCCGTATCCTTGAGGAGCAACTGTTTTCCTAAAATGCTGCCTACAGGGTACACCTGACTGAATAATATGTGTTTACTTTGTAGCTGCCTTGGGGTGGGGGGGAACCCCTGTCACTTCTGATATTCAACAACCATCAAGACCCAAAGTCAGCAGCTCCAAAGTGCTGACCACACTGGAGTTAAGTTCTCACCTCTGCGCACAAATCAAGCCAGTAGTGACTCCAGACTATTCCTTTCACAGGCAATGTGTGAAGTGTGCACAGGAAATGATGAATACATTTCTAAAACTAGGCCAAAACTCACAAAGAAAGAGTAAAG
The DNA here is from genome assembly GCA_013399095.1 of Psophia crepitans. Lineage (NCBI taxonomy): Eukaryota > Metazoa > Chordata > Aves > Gruiformes > Psophiidae > Psophia > Psophia crepitans. Next base: position 59,231 of record VWZZ01000759.1, on the reverse strand, counting down.
GTCTCAGAACATCCAACTGAATGAAGGAAAGCTGTTTTCTTGCCCTTTGATTATTCTACTAGCTCAGTTGAGTAGCACTTGACAACTACTAACTTCCTGCTTAGAAAAGAAACTCTGAGGCAGAGACAATAAGCTTGGTTTAAACCAAATACCAAGGATGTATAACTGAGCCACTTAGCCACATCCAAGTTGCTTGCTCTAGTCAAGTCCTAAGCAGCTTTGCTCTACAAATCAAGTACTTGGACATTTAACAACTATATCTCTACCTAAGTGGTGCTTTGGCCTAGTTCAGCAGAAAACTGCCAGACTACGGTCAAGTCAATACAGTTCATTGTCTCATGCTTTCCCTTAAACACCCATACTTCCCTAGCTAACTGCAGATAGCTTTTCAGGATAGTCTGCCAAGGAAGGAGGTCAGTAATCCATGCTGCTCACTGCCCAGTTGGCAGCAGGCTGCTATACTGAATGCTGCATCATAGCAGCGGTGCCCTTAGTGTCAGCTTCTGCAAGGGGAACAGTCAAAGTATTACACTGACGCCTCCCAGGTCCAGCTCCTCAGTTTGAGATGCTGCAAAATTGCCTCTGCAACTAGTCCACTTGGCTGTAATATCCAAACAAAAATATGCAACTGAATTGTGTAAATAATGTTTGCAAAGTACAATTTTGAAATCTTTGTTACAGTACATTGTTTGTTTAACAGCTACATTTAATATCTCTGTTTCTACTGGATTAGATATTTCACTAAAAACCAAATCTCCTTTGCGAGCTATGTATAAGATGAGGAATTATATTTTCTTACCCTCCCAATTTGCAATCCCCCGTTCCTCCTTTCCAGGCTCTTACATATTTTGGATCTGCCCATAAAGATATTGGATTAAAACTTCCACTTGCAAAGTAAGGGCCCACAGGGCTCAGTATGACATACAGTAGGGCTTTAGTTGGCTTCTTCACTCCAAGAGAAGGCTGAAAATAAGGAATGTAAAGAAATCAAAAGTTAGTGGCATACTTCAAACGTCAGATGCTGCACAATTAGCCCTTTAAATACCGCTTGCAGAGGAACTGCAGCACAAGACTGCTTTTAGCAAGACAATGCAAAGCGCTACAATGAAGAGGAAATATTTATATAACTTTCCCCCATCCAAGCAATATAACAACCCCAATTTTATATACTGTCAGCATTCACTTGCAGCTGTTTCATTTATCTATATGTTATTCTAATCTTCTCAAATAGTTTCAAGCTTTCGAGAATTCAGAAATTAGCTTAACAAGATAATATATAATTATATGAATTAATCACAGCAGAAGCCTGCAAAGCCTTCTGGGGGAAGAGTGGTAAGAACCACTGCTAGCAATAACAACAGTGGAAGAACCACAGTCAGCTGCATTGGCGGTGAGAATTAGCCAAGGCCACTTAGAACTGGCATTGGTAGAGTTGAGTGCTGGCTCTGTGAATGTGCTGTGTGACAAGCTAAAACGATTTGCCTGCTGGAAATAGTTTCTTTTTCCCTCCTCTCCGAGACATGGCTTCTCACACTGCAAGTCATCACCATCAATACTTGAAGATGAAGGTGAAAAGCCTGGCATTGGTCAAAGCCTGTATTCTGTAGCAGGAGACTCTGCTTAACTATACAATTCTTTGCAAAGCTCAGGACTGACCACAAAATCACAGATCGCTGGAGATCACCTTGTCTGACCCCTCTGCTCAAGCAGGGCTACGTAGAGCTGGTTGCCCATGATTCTTGGGATCTTCTCTGTAATTGACTGGGTTACTCTTTTCTCTCCACTCAGGAAAAAAAAGTCTTGTAAAAAAATCAAGCTCACCCTTGGTTTCTAAGACTAGGTCTCCACTGAAAAAAAGTTATTGAACTTAAACCTTTAGGACCAAAGGTCTAAGCAAAACACTGTGCACAAAGAACATGAAGCTAAATTGGGAGGTGGCAGGGAAAAATAATAGTGTAATAATGGAACTACTGGAAAATTGAAATAAGCTTTTCTCAGGCGCTGAGAGAGTTCTTTTGATTTCTGGCTATGTTACTCCTTCACCAAAACTTCCAACAAGAGAAAGATTAACTTTTAATATTAATTTATGGTCACTGAGTGGAGATCCTTACATGTGAAAATCTGCAGCCAGTTTACAAGCCTTAAATTAATGGACTCCTCGAACACATATGAAAGGTATAATGCTTATGCATGGTAACAACTTACAGATGTGGCTATTGCAGCAGAGTAAGTTGCCTAGTTGGGAACCATACATTCTTTAGCTTCCTTGTCATATGTTCTACCATTATACATTTCTCTTTAGCCATTGCTAAAAAACCCAATCCCTAAAAGTTTTAATTATAATAAACTCCCTGTTTCTAATTCCCTTTAGGCTTGCACACTTACATGACATTCACAGAGTACACACTAATACCTAGTTGTGAAGGAGCCTCTTATAAGGTCATGTTTGTCTGCGTTCAAGAATAAATTGACACAAGAACTTGTTTGTAGTGCTGAAAGTCTCTCTCAGAAGAGCCATCTTAATTTACTGGGTAGAATCTTCCAAAATCTCCTTATTAAGGTCAGGATAGAGATATGAGATGAAATCATAAAATCTATACAGCAAATTTCTGTTCCCTCACACTTTCTCTGGATTATTAGTATTTTGAAGACACACATTACCATGTTACAAATAATTATCCTTTTAGTACAAACCCGAAGTTAATTTAAATTTTACTGTTACCACTCAGGATAGTTGATCCAAGTTCACTTTCTGCGATCTGAATCAGTGTGTCCACTAGGTGGTGGTGTGGTCAACACAAATTTGTGAAGTAGCGCTGCAAGTGACTAACTCAAAACTGAAAACATAAAAACGAGTTGCCCCTTAACTGTAATACTCTTGTCTAATGACTGCTACATATTTCCCTTTATGGATGGTAGCTTTTGCCTCGTGCTTAAATACACAGAAGTTAAGAGGGGAAATAAATGTTTCACACCTCAGTTCCGATTAAGGTAGGACGGATATACAGGCTGGCAGCGGTTGAGTATGGGACCCACTCCTTTTCCACTTCCACAAGCTTCCGGATGCACTCTAACAACTCGTTCTGGTCAAAACACTGGGAAGGAAAAGCAAAGGGAGAAAAGCAAGTGGAGAAATGTAGCCTGAACACTCTGTGGTCTTTATAGATCCACATGCTAAGGGGAACACTTCACCGGGATACGTAACAGAGACAGTTTACAGAGGTTCACAGATTACTACATCATCTTCCTTGAGTTCTTTTCTTACAGACTTTAAGGTCTTTACCACTGTGCCTCACTATGTCCTCCTGCTGCTACAAAGTACCCTCCTGAGATAATAAAAGGAGTCACTGACCCTTCTTGCCCCCAAAGGACATGGAGAGAACTCCATGTGCCGCCAACACCTTCACTTGTCACGCTGTGAGCTACAACAGCATCTCTTCTGCAGAAGAGTACTTTGGGTTATAAATCCAAGGTAGCCACCAAGTCTCCCAGTTTTACCAAGTTGCCAAGTTCTTACAGTAATAAAGCTAATAAGCATGGGAGGAAATTCACTGGCCAATATGCAACTGCTAAAAGCAGTGTTAAGTTGCTAGCATGACCAAAACTGAAGGCACTCGGATGCTGAAGGACTTAACTGAAGTTGAAAGAAGGAAAGGAAGAACATTAGCACCAGAACAATTTAACCAGCTGTCTGCATGCAAATACCTGCAGAACAGCGCTCATCCCTCAGAACTAGACTCTGTACATCTGAGGCAGTAGGGAGACAACAAAGAAAGCAAAACACTATTGTGATTTAAGAGAAAAATGCATTTCAAACAGTTCCCTTCACCAAATAAGATCTCTTAATAAAGCTTAACTGAACTATTCAAGAGTTAGAGTGTTTGGTAAAAGTTACACTACTGTAGAGTTTCAGAGATTTGCACTCTGAACATGAAAATACTCTCTGACTTAAGGGGAATAAGATGCCTTGGCTACATACTGGCAGAGTTGCTCGTCTTGCCGATCGCGCCATCCTGTCCATGTTGAGGGTTGGCCGAAACAAGCGGATTTTGCCATCCACTCCTCGATAAGCCTTCATTCCTTCAAACAACTACCAAGCCAAAAAGGGGGAATAAGAAATCAAATCATAATTAAGACATGTTATCCCATGATGATCTGTGCAAAAGCAGAACACATCCTTTGGAAATAAAAAAACCTTCACTTTCCAGCTCACAGTACTTAAAGCATAAATGCTAACTACTTAATCCTTGCAACACACTCCTGTGAGGTCGCTTTATGAAGTTTATGTTACAAAGATGTCTTGCCTATGCTTACTGAGAACTACTTTTTTTTTTTATATAATTTGGTTACAACAATTAAAATTTGTAACATGTGTTTGACTTAACTATTCCCTCACATCCTGACCAATACCTAAAGCTGAGCTAAAACAATATTCTCCCTTATGGAAAAGACTTAGAGAATTTAATTATATATGTTAATCATTTTTAACCTGTCCAGAACACATTTTGGTAGGAAGCACAGAATAAGGTAATTAAGGGAACTCTGTTGCAGTTCCTGCTCCGGTTGTAACAAAATCTTGGTCACTCATTTCCCCCATATATCCCTGCGCTGTGGAAGGGGACTTAGCTAGCATGAGAGACAGATGCATCAGACTTACACTAGAGGAAGAATGCATGAAAATGTTTTATCTATACTTTACAAGAAACTTAAGTTAGTCGTACTATTCCATCAAACTACAGAATCTGGATGACTGGTGTTGTCAATGAATTTACCAGAAACCCTTATTCCACCAGTGGCTTCCCAGGAAAGTGCTCTACAGCATCTCCTAACCAGAGCAAAAAACATATGTCCACAAAATAGCCATAGTTATTTTCAGTTACAGATTGATAATTTCCATTTACAGTTGTAGACAGAAAACAGATGTATTTTATAAGCTTACATTATTATATACAGGTGTTATTTAGATTAAGTATTAAAGGATCACTTATGCTTATAGACAAGAGTTCAGATTTTTTTAGAATTTATTTTCTAAAGCATTTCTTTGTACATTAAATTTCAGTAGAAGTTCTATGAATTTAACTGCATCACTGCTGCCTGTCTCCTCAGATTTCTCCTCCTGACTGCTGCACAAAAAAATGCTGGAAATACATTATATGTGGTTGGAAGTCTACATATGCAGAGCATTTACTTGAAAAAAAAAATTAATCCTGTATCTGTGTATAAGTAATTTTAGTAGAATGCTCAAGGTTTCATTATAATTAAATTTGATATCATTTTCCTATAAGGATTAGTGCAACACAATGTTTAGAAAGCTTTTTGTTGGAGTCCCGTGAAAGAGCTAGGTCCTTCCACATGACAAATTTTAATTGGGTTGTAACTGTCTTGCGGGAATCCTGCAATTTTCCTTAGGCTACGTGCCAACTATGTAGTAGAACTGAAATTAGAACTCAGAATCTTTTGCCTTCAAAACTTATTCTTATGGCAATGCCAACCTTATTAAAAGCTTTGTACACAGTTTTGAAAAAGAAACCACTCCTAGGATAGACATTGTAGCTACAAGAAAAAAAAAACTCTTTAATAAAGGATGGCATAGCTGGTGATATGGTTGGTAATTTGGTATGATTTCTACTGGGCCAGTTACTAACCAATAACACATTTCTGTAATGCTACTTTCTTAATCACAGAACAGTTGTTTCCCCCCACCCTTCTCCCAGACACATTCACAGAACTTTTAATGAGAGGGAAGAGGAAGGAATGTTACTACTAAGATTTGATCAATGGTTCGAGAGAAGTAAGAATCACATCATTACTGAAACACAAAGCCTTCTCAAGCTGTTAAATCTTTTTCTACAAAAAGAAATACTTTTAACCTTCCAGAGCTCAGTAAAACCTTTCACTCATTAAAAAGGGAGACAGTGATGTGTTCCAGAAATGCTCAGCTTGAATAAAAGCAACTGCTGTGGTTGCTTGATGGTTGGTTGCTACAGTGGTGCGCAAACCATATCATCTGACATCTGTACATCACAGGAGCTGGATCTGGAGTTCAGCAGATCCAGACTACCACACTGCATCATGGAGGGCAAGGAGAAAGGGGAGGGAATGCCAAATTCATCATTTTTATTATACCCACTGTGTATTCATTGAGCCACAGCATTGGCACCAGATTCTCCTCTGTCTGTCCTCTCGGCTAGAGGAAACGTGATGCAATAAGGGTAAAAGAATAAAAAAAAAAATGGAAAAAATAAGAGCATATTCGTATTAGCAATGGTTTCAGACTGGGCCATAGGCCGAGTATTAAAGCAAAATGCTACTAAGAGCGAAACATAGATTTGGGACTCCAGCGTGGTTTCTTACTTCCTGGGCAGACCAAGAGCTGCAGCTTTAGTCACAGGGGCCTGTTGTAATTACACAGGACCTTTGGAGACTTGGTGACTAGACAGGGGAAAAAATAGCAACAACAAAAACCAATGAAGGCAGGAGCTCAGGGGCAACAAGTAGAGACAAGCTTGATTCTTCTCTTATACTGGTGGATTAAAAAAAAAAAGAGACAAGAAAGGGAAAAGAAAAGCAATAATAAAAGAAGCATAAGCAACTCCACTAAGTTCAACAGAGACACTCCCACCTACCCAGAAGAGGGAGGAGAAGCAGGCTTCTATTTCAGCATAGGCACCCTACTGAGGCTCTCACACAGATGTGAGCATAGCCAAAGCTGCTCTGAAGACACAAAAGGCAGCTTTAGACAGTAAGCAGCTAAGCACGGAAACTGTTAACCACGCTGGTTTCCGACTTAACATTTCATTTTCCAAAGTTTCTTGCTGTATATTCTCTGCTTAAATACACTTGTATTTGCTAAATGCATCAGATCTAGTTCAGAGCTCTCCAGACTTGTTCAGAGTCGCAAACAAGCATCTCTCTAGTCTGTCCTGCAATCCAAGCTACGAAACTTTAAAAAAGCTTAAAATAACTTTCACAAAGTGCATGTTCAATCCCCAAATTAAAGCTACCCTTGGAATCTCACACAGCCTTATCCAGTGCTTCATTAAGTTTTACCAGTGACAGTAACCAGACCAATCCACCATCAGCGAACTAGAATGCTTTCTCAAATGAATTTGTCACCACAAGAAAGGGCTCACCTTCACTAGGCTAAAAAGTTAAGTGGGCTGGAATCCACAGACCAGAGTTGCTTCTGAGTTACACCAACATAAACATAACTCTGTTGCAAATAATGGATTTGTTCTGGAAGGACATCAGTTAACAAACCAAAATGTAACTCAATACTAACAAACTTAAGACAGTAACAGTCCTTGTATTACAAAGCTACGGCTTCAAGAGCTAATGAAACAGAGTCGCAGTTTCCAAATCAATTCAGTACTTACTTCTACAGCATAATGCAGAGACGAGGAGGCTGGATGCAATGACAGGTTCTGAAGTGGCTTAATATAAGGTTTCTCCCACCCTGAAGCCAAGGACCATTCAATTGTCAACATATTATCAGTGAACACAGTTCCAAATACCAAACCATTGGGGTCTGGTTTCTCCTTGAAAGTCGTAGCTGGGGTGATAATCAAATCTGAAGCCTGAAGGAACATGAAGACAAAAATTAAGTTAGACTGATTTAAAATAATTCTGCATGAGTGAACTACAATATTTTGTCTGCAGAGACATGTAATGACAGAATGGTTAAAGGTGGCTACCTCTAAGTAGCTGGCAAAGTATTCATACTGTGTATGCATACATATACACAGCGCCACTTATACCTGAAGTAGTTAGTCTATTCTGAAGCACTGTTAAGGGGAGGAAGCAGTACAAGGTGAAAAAACAGAAAGTTAGCAGATGAACGTTTACTGGACATTTAGATTAACACATCTATACAAGTTCCAGAAATGATCAATTGCTATATCTCAGAACATAAGCTGATCATCAGAACATAAGCTGATCATCAGATATCAATCCCCTTCACAACTAAGCAGATATGTTACTCTGATTTTCTTTTAATGCATAAAACCAGCATGAGAGATTAGAGCCACCAGATTACTTGGGTCATACTAGCTTGTTCATTCACATTCATATTTTCCTAGAAAGATCCCGTTAGCAAAGAAAGCAAAATGTTTCCTGGCATGATTAACTGTAGAGACTTTCTCTTATAAGCCATGACTAGCTGCAGAAATGCAGCATAGTTTTTTGTACTGGTTTTGGCTGGGATAGAGTTAATTTTCTTTATAGTAACTCATATGGTGTGAGTCATCCTAAAGAACAGAAGGGGAAGGAGGAAAGCAGGATCTCTGGGATGTCACTCCCCTTTTATACATAGAGAGGGGCTAAACATCTAGAGAGGGCTATGAAGTGGGCAGAGCCTTGATCCGCCCTCTCCATTCTCTTTCTGTGTCTTCTGACCATTTAAACTGTGCTGGTCAGGGAGGCAAGGAAGGATTTAACAAAGAATTGTATACGAAGCTCCATTTTCCTTCCTAACCTGACTCAGAAAGGATCGACTCTTACTACAGACCCCTAGCTGAACTCTTATTCCTCTATCTTGGGTACATATAGAATAGACTGGAATACAGGTAGTTCAGATCGTTGTTCAAATGATTTGCACATGCGCTAAGAAGACAGCTCTGCAAGAGATGTCACTGACTTTGACTTTTCTGACTCAGCACACATATTGCAAAATGAGAAAAAATTAGTCCCAAGCTTCTGAAAAAGAACACCCTTGCCTTTGTAAACAAGCTGATTTTCAATATGTCTTTAATAAGCAATGGCATATATTTTATGGATTGGTTGGGTATGGGGTTTTTTTGGTTGGTTTGGGTTTGTTTGGTTTGGGGTTTTGTGGTGGTTTTGTTTTTGCTTAATGGCTTAGATGTGAAATTAACTTAGAGCTGGAGCACATGAATAGCTAAAAGCTTGTTTCAAACTATCTCCAATTATAGGGCTTGTCTAGATACTACAGTGCATTAGCCTGGTTGAACTAATACATAATCTGATGAAACAACAATTACTCTCCTTAACTCCTCAGAGTATCCTTTATCTTGCTGACTGTGAATGTGCCAATGGGAAAAGCATTACTTAATGGTGTCCTGAAAATAAAAAATAATTTTACCTGACAACCTCTTATCATGCCCTTTGGGAAAAAAAGGATATCACAGAAGAGCATGGATCAAAATAAAAGCCACAAAGGAGTGTTTGCAATTATCCACAATGCAAGACTCAGCTCAGGAAAACACTTATGCAGGAGTAGGATATCAACGGGGCTTAAGCGAGGATGTCGAGCACAGTTATATCCTTGGCTTTATCTCTGAAAAGAATCAGAGCTTCTAAAGAACTCCTACTGCCAGTGGTATTAACAGCTCTCCCTGAAGTCAAGGCTTCTGTCTCATCTCAGGTCATTTTCATTAATGTAATTATCTTTACAACAAACTGGTCTGGGGACCAGAATTATCACGTGGAGTCTCATGCCCTAGAACTCCCATCAGTCTTCCAATTTCTGCTTTTATGGCTCAGTTTGCCACTTCCTCAGTTGTGGTAGTACAACTAGTTGAAACGGAGCACTATAAACCAGTTTGCTAAGATTGTTGGGGTTAATAAAAAGCTTTGACTTTAAGGATGGGGAAGGATTTTAACCTGGTTCTTCTCACAGGCCCACAAGCACATGTAGAGGGAGCAGCCACACGTAAAGAAACACACTCACTTGGGAGTATTTGGCCTTTTTTTGACCCAGTTTTGCCACCAAAGATATTTCTCCAGATTTGGAGACCTAAGGGTCAAGAAAGCCTTGGACAAAGTCTCTGTCATATGAGTGATAATTTAATAAAACTATGCTTGTCAAATATGAGCACACTGCTATGCTCTCATGGTTAATGCAAAGAGGGTCATGGATCCAGAGTCACTTCTGTGCTGGCTCATTAGACATAAAAGGTGGGCAAAGTGCTCACTCCTGTGTGATGGGCCATCACACAGCAGAGCCAATGGCTCAGAGCAGTAGCCTACACTGCTTAGCTCTCAGCCCCAAGAACTGGCGACCTTCTGCAGTTGCAAACAGAAATCACTGGGCTGGATTTCAGGTTGAGTCACTTGAAGGCAGAAAGCCTGGAGAGGCAGGTAGTTAATGATGCTTATCCAGAAAGGAAGCAAATAGTTTCCGGACCAATAGTTCCGGACCAGTTTCCTGGAGCTGCGCACTCTGAAGAAGGAGCCTGCCTGCTGTTTCTCACCTCCTTCAACATTTAGGGAAACCAACTTTTGTTCAGGCATTTTGCAAACACCTGTCTCAATAATAACAGGTACGACACTTGGCCCATAACACTTCCTTCAAACAACAGGAACACCCTGCATAAGACCTCAAATATAGCTAAATTACACAGACCAGTAGGACAACAATCATTAAACTGACAAAAAGGCAATTTTCCTGATCGTTATAATCCTAGTAAGCTCTCAGGACAAGGACTTAAGATTTTTTTTTTGCCATTACTTTCTTAAGATCCTTTCTTAAGGCTCTTCCCCCTTATTCATTCTATAGTGTTTTTCTCCCTCGTTTTACCAAGCAGTGAGTAGTACAAGTTAACAATGTGCAAAATCACCTGACTCTTTCAGAATCCAAATGCTTTTTATGTCAAGATACCATCAAGCACTGCAATATATTCAATCTTTTCTTTTTTCAATTTTTTCTTCCATGGAGGGTATGTGGGGGGGAAACTAGAGAACTCATCCTTGAAGTACTCTCTCCCACAGTGTGGTCTGCAGCACAAAATATTACCAGCATCCCCAACCTTTTCTAGGCCCCTGAGTAATAAGACCCCCTACATAACATCTCACCTGGCCCACAGACCCCTTTTGGCTTAACTTGCCCCAAAGTCCTGCCCCAGCATTTTGTGGTGCTGATCAAGCAGCACCAGCAGGGGGGAAACCAAACACTCAGAAGCACCCACACAGAGAGCAGAGCGGAGCAAGGCCAGGTGACTGATACCAGGAGTACTGATTAAGTATCACTGCCTATTACTTTAATATCAGTCATTGAAAAATTATTTCAGTGTTACCATTGTATCACCTATGACCTTTATTAACAGCAATATATTTCTTTCCTTTGTCAACATTCCCCAGCCTTCACAGCAACATTAAGGTTGTTTTAGGGATTGGCATTAACACCCATCCAGATCTCCACTGTTTGTACTGCCAATACAAAGGGCAATTTTCAGCTAGGTTTGTGTTTTGATTGCTTTGTTTATCAATGTGCTCTCAAGCACCTTCTGACGCTGCTGCTTAATAAATCCATTAAACTGGAAGGAAACCCAGTAAATGCAGGGACAAAAAGGATAAAGGAGATAAAGAAAGAAACAAATGTGGCACACAAACTATTGAGTGCAGCCATTCGGCACACGTTGCTTAAAGTAAAATGACAGAGACATGGTTCCAACCCTGCAAACTCTCCATGTTGCAGCAGTACAGCATGTACAAAATAGATGTGCCTAGATCTGAGCCCAGGGCACTTTGGTAAGAAACAGGAAAAACAAGATTGCCTTGCCTATGGTAGGCAGAAGGGAGTGGTGTGGGATTCAGCTGGATACCGTTCCTTCTCAGGGCTTCCATAGCAGCACTAGACCTACAAACAGTCGCTATCTCAACCAGATGCACTTTTTTTGAACAGCCCCTCATCTGAAAAGTGCCTGCTGATTCCCACACAATCTCTTCCAGAGCAAAGCTTTACCCAGACCACACAGAGAAGACATATTGTGACCTCCTGAAACTAAAATTCATCATTTGATCAAAACAGATCTTGTCAATTATGAGCTTGGTCAAATTAAAAGTGACATGCTGGACAGTGCCAAGTTTAACGAAAGCTGAAGTGAGACATTCCGGTGCCTGTAGCCAAGACGTCAGTTTAATGCTTATTCTCCTCAGCCTTTGCAATAGCCTCAAGTGGATTTGGAGCTGAAAGAAGCCTCTGGTCAGAGCTGTTACTCTCATTACTACATTCCTACTTTTTCTACCCTGGAGAGCTGCCTTTGGTAGGTGCAGATAGCAAGTGCACATTTTGTCCTACTCTTTCCATCAGGTTTTGCCAATGCCTTCCCAAATGATCCTTAGCTGCAGTTGTTCTCACTGCGCTGAAGCTGCTAGACCATAAGCAGTAGGTTGAGCTGCTGTAACAGGTGTAATTCATGTGACATACCCAGACTTTTCTTGGCCTGTGCTGGACCTCGCATTTCTATATTACTTGAGTAAAAACAGAACTGGCAGCCTCAGCTGTGAAACAGCTTACAATTTACCTCACTTTACAGCACGTTTCAGCAGACATTAAGATCCACTCCATGAGACTGACTGTACTCTATTCTGATGAGGTATGTAACCTCCCTGACTTCTAGTCAAGGTGATTTATTCAAGATCAAAAAGCAACTGCAATTATTATATTTTATTGCTTATGCTGAGTTTGTAAGAATATCCTAGAAAAGATCAGGGCCTCCTGATGCAATAAGACCCAGAAGCATAGGCAAAATTGAATAATTTGTTTTGGTCTCGCACTCGTGAACAGCGAAATGCGTTTGCAGTAACAGAGCAAATGTTGAGAAGGAGACAGATTACAAAGAGCGTGAGTAATTAGTACAAAGAGGAAAGGTAACAAAGCATAGCCGGGGGAGTTGGAGAGAACGAGTCTAGGACTAGATTGAATGGTTTTGAGGAGTGCTCCAGGGATGAGGATGTAATTTTCCTACTGTTCAGTCCTTATGGCTGTGGAACCCTCATCATTGCTTTTGGTCCCTCCCAAGCACACATATCTGTATCCCAGGAAGCAGTTATTTCTGCTGGAGCAGCTACTTTCATCCCTCAACAACTTCTTGCCCAGGTGGCCAAGAAGACCAACAGCATCTTGATTTGTATCAGGAACAGTGTGGCCAGCGGGAGTAAGGAAGTGATCGTGCCCCTGTGCTCGGCTCTAGTGAGGCCACACCTTGAATACTGTGTTCAGTTTTGGGCCCCTCACTACAAGAAGGACATTGCGGTACTAGAGTGTGTCCAGAGAAGGGAAACAAACCAGTGAAAGGTCTGGAAAACAAGTCTTATAAGGAGTGGATGAGGAACGTGGGATTGTTTAGCCTGGAGAAGAGAAGGCTGAGAGAAGACCTTACTGCTCTCTACAACTACCTGAAAGGAGGCTGTAGTGATGTGGGTGTTGGTCTCTTCTCCTAAGTAACTAGTGATAGGATGAGAGGAAATGGCCTCAAGTTGCGTCCAGGGAGGTACAGATTGGATATTAGGAAAAATTTCTTCTCGGAAACAGTGGTCAGGCATTGATGACTGCCCAGAGAGGTGGTGGAGTCACCATCCCTGGAGGTGCTCAAAAAATGCGTAGACATGGCACTTTAGGACATGGTTTGGCAGGCGTGACAGTGTCATATTGGCAGCTGGACTTGATGATCTCGGAGGTCTTTTCCAACCTTAATGATTCTGTGTTTCTATCTGGCCTCCTGAACCTGAGGCTCCTCCTGTATGACAGGCTGAGGAGAAGAGGTTTGCACTGCCAAAGAGAGGCAGTGGTGGGCAACTAGCTTGAGGATTCTAACTAAGCTGAAGAAAGTGGCTTGTTACTTCACCTTTGGAAGCTGAAACCCTCTCTTCTCTTAAATATTTTGGCCTTGCAGGGAGTAAGCCAGCTACCACCTTCTTCTGCAGCTCATTCAGCTCCATCACTTCCCAGATGTTGAGCTGCAAGTGGCAGAGGATTGTCTCCATTTTCTTGCTGACCTGAGCAGTGATCTTAGCTGGCTGGAGAAGCTCATCCATTAGATATTCCAGCCCAGCCACGTCATACAGCAGGGTTCAGGCTACTATATGTTGCATATAATTGCTCCTGCAGAGCAGCTACCATGATCAGCCCACAGGAAAGTGCAGCCTGATCCAGGAAGAGCTTTCACCACCTGGGAATGTTTTCTGTAGGCAGACATGAATCATGCTTAACAGCTACCACTGCACACCAAAAAAAGGCTTGTGTCAAACTACTGCCAAAACTCTGAGAGGAATCAGGGATGACATACCAACTCCTCCATCAGCGGCATCAGAGCCAACAGCAGCAGTAAGAACTAGAAAGCAGAAGAAGGTTATGGAGGCTGTGTGTGGTATTAGGGCAACAGGGACTTTTCTCCTCCATTGGGACAAAACAAGCAATCATCTGTTCTGCCTACTCCTAAACCCTGCCTTAGAAATAGAAATGGTGAATACTGCTCCAGTAGATAAAACCAACTGCAACCTCTTCTAGCAGGTGTTATTTTTGTCTAGTTTGTCTAACTTGCTACCTCTCAGGTCCATCCACTAATCACTAGCTGACACCGCAGCAGCACCTACTGGAGTAAAAATGAGGAGATTTGTGTCCTACAGGCTTTGTGTAAACCAAGGCCTGTGGTTTTGTTTCTTTTCCCATCCCCACCCATCTTTGGAAAAAACTGATAGTTTTCTGGGGCAGAGGCCATTGCTTCCCGCATAGCACTGAGCCCTGTATGATTCTGATCACAGTAATAAAGCCTATAGCAGAAACAATATGAACAATAAGAATTCTGTCGCCTCAAAACAGAATAGGACAGAGTTAAATAAATTCTTAGAAATCTATTACTAGCTTGTAAGTGTAAAAAGTTAATATTAATGTAAGCTACCCTATAATCCCTTTAGCATCATTACTATTTTGAATTTACAGCAGAGCCTGAGGCTTGAGAATGGAAAGTCTGCCAAGATATAATAAGATTGGGGCAGGAAGAAAGCCCTTATCTTCCTACTATAAAAAAAAAAAGAGAAAATGTAACAAAATATCTTCTGAAACCCCAGGGAAAATACCCAGAAATCTTCCGACATAAAGCTTCCCTGACACTTCATGTGAGAACGTGTTAGCACACGTAATTGGACTGGGGCCTGTTATCATTGTACCAGGTTGACTGTACAGTGGGTGTTAAGACACAGAACAAATGACAAAGCAAAAGGGAGTCAAGGCCCTGCATCAGTTGTGAGTCAATCACGGAAATAACAGAAAATATGGTTGAGCTTCTACTTCCCTCTGCAAGCAACAGGAAGTAAAAGAGAAGGGCACAACATATTGTTGGCTTCTTTAACTTTTCCTCTGACCTGATGGACGTTCCAACTCCGATGCAGGAATGTTTGATTTGAAGCAATCAACAGGGAAGTAAACCTGCTCTGACAAGACACAGATAAATGGTTGGAATTGACATAAACTTCTTGTCTTAGAGAATGAAAAGGGCACCAAGAGTGCCAGCATAGATGAAAATACAGTCCCCAAAACATGGAAGAAGGGAAATAAAGTTGTTGGAAATCTACAGTCCACCTAGACTGTAGAGAAAGCATTGAAGAAACCAATCTTGCCTTACAAAACACTCAAGCACATGGATAAAGCATAATAGCATTGATTTCAAAGGCACTAATTAAATTTTAAGAGTTTTTCCATATGTTCCTGAAATGTTGCCCTGCACCAACTCCCACTGATTAGATCCAAAGCCCATTTATATTTATCAAGACTCCTTCCTCCAGCTTTGTAGGAATTTGTATTGTAAGGGAGGCAGAACTACCTAAATCTTTATAGTCCCAGCCATTTCTACTGCTTCAGGAAAAGTAAGTGGAGTAGTAATGATTTGGTTTTGGTTTTTGTCCCTTACTCATTAATCTGTTCTCCACTGTCAGTGGGGGTTGGAATTAGATGATCTTTAAGGTCCCTTCCAACTCATGCCATTCTATGATTCTATGACGCAAATTTCATTTTTGAAGTTAAAAAAGATGAAGGAATGGGGTTCCTACAGATTCTAAAGAAACCTTCTACCTGATATTAAGAAAATTTTAAGGAAAATATTTATTTGATTTTAATGGGGTCTATCTCCTCTACTTCAGCTTGTGGTCTCTTCAGATCTACAAAACCCAGTCATCTAGTACCTTATGTATCAATGAATTATATAAAACATTTCAAATATGATGATCTCTTTAAAATATAAACCACCAAGGTTTGATAAGACTATTAAACAAAGGAACAGAAACTGGACACATTATTGCATTTTGATCCTATAAACTATTTCTGTTTGCTAACAGCTATTCCAGCTAACTAAGTGGGGCGATCGGAAAGTGTGAATAGGGAGGAAGTATGAGCAGGCTTTAATGCAGTCATTGCACTGGACTGAAAAACACAGCTTACTGTTACTGTTAGTCAAGTTAGCTACATAAAAATCCTCTTTGGCCATGCAACTGCACTTCATGTCTGCAATGTAGATATACTTGGGCTTTTGATTCAAAAGAAGCAATTCCATATAGAACGATAAGGGAAATCCCAGACTGCAATTCTTTAATAGCCCAATCCCTTGCACAGAAAGTCCTCTCATAGATTCATAGCTGAATATTTCCATAAATACAAAACTAGGGACCATTCTTCACTAATGGAACACATTAACTATTTACACTATTCATATTATTCACTACTAGTATATTCTGCAGCTTCTCAAAAGATCTGACAGCTTGGTTAATACAATTCCTGATGCTGTGCTGCTCCTTGCCTCACCACCACTGTATTTCTGCATTGTAGCATAAACACAATGTTCCGTTTTTAGAAAGAGTTTGCCTGGGAGAAGGTTTGAGCCTAACACAAACTGAGGGCTCGCACTGGCCTGTGACACAAAACTGGAATAGAGAGATCTGTGACATTTCACTGATATCACATTTTTGTACAGCAACACAGTGTTTAGAAGTTCAAATAATGAAGACAAGACTTACAAATTTGGTCCTCAAAGATTTAAGACACTACTGTCTCCTGGTTCGGGAAACATAATTTCTGTTTCACATGAAGAAAGTGAAACAAAAAAATGAGACATTTACATCTAAGCTTTTCTTAAGAAGTAGCTATATTGAAGGAAGAAATTAATTGCAAAGCTAAATTTCAGACAAACAAGTCGGAAGCATTTTGCCTGAGTAGCCTGGGCAGTCACAAACACATTATGTGGAATAGCCAAGAATAGAATCATAATCTCACATGTCCAAGCCCTGAGCAGTTGCAATTAAATCTTCTTACCCTGATTTTAATAAGCTTGCAAACATGCAGGGAAGCGGATCCATGGAATGAAGGCATTCAGAATTTATAATTTCATATGGAATTTCAAAAACTTTTGGGAATATAAAATGTTTTTATGGTACAATCGCTTATGTAGAGGTTACAGGAATAATTTCAAACATTCAGTTAACCACACTTGCCTTTTTCTCTTATCCCATCTCCCTCTCACACTGGTAGACAGAAGGTAAACTTACAAGTTGCCATAAATTTCAATAGAATCATAGAATCATTAAGGTTGAAAGAGACCTCCAGGATCATCTAGTCCAAACGTCCCACCACCACCTATTCCCCACTAAACCATGTCCTTAAGTACCACATCCAACCTTTCTTTAAACACACCCAGGGATGGTGACTCCACCACCTCCCTGGGCAACCCGTTCCAATGCCCGACCACCCTTTCCGAGAAGAAATGTTTGACCTGCCACTGAAACTGCCACATTTTGCTGCCACATTCATTTCATTCAGGAATTTTCTTGAAATGGGGACTAAGTACAGGATTAAGATAAAACTCTCCCAGCTTTCTGGGCTGTTAGTTCACGAGAGTTAGGATAAAGAGGTAATTTCAAAAGCAGGCAGAAACGCCAGCAGAAGCCTATAGGAAAAAAAAAATAATAAAAAATTCTCCTCCTAAATTGTAATTCCTACTCATGTGTGTTCAGCACAGAAAACATTTAATAGTAAATCTTGGGACTTGATATCACAATGACATTAAAATTTAAGAATTCTTGTAAATAGGTATCAACACCATGGATTTTATAAGTTTTAGAGTCAGATCGTTTCCTTTGGGATTCATTGGCTGGTATTAAAGCCCTACATTTTAAAAGCAATATTTCACCTTGGGCAAAATATATCCAGAAAACCATACAAGCCAAATGGAATTTCCAAAATTCTAGTACTATTTCTGTGCTTTTTCAGACACCAATTATATCTTAAGTTCCTAGTTAAAAGAAGATAAAGCATCACTTTCTTTGTGCTATAAATCAGCTGAGCCAAACTGTCCCCTAGCTTTTTACTAACATCTTCCTTTTATCTTAGCTAAAAGCTCCTGTTATTTGCTGAAGACAAGGAGCTTTATTTGCAAATCCTACAGCTTCAGATAATGAGGCAATTAGTTTCTCTACTACAGTTTAGAAAACCTATTTGCTAAATGCCTGCAACTAGTTGAAGGACGTTACCCACCTGAAGAGTAACACAGAACTACTGGCCACCAAGCTAAAACCTTGGTTTTACCACTGTGTTCTAAAAAAAAAAAAA